>WYDF02177456.1:0-22019 GCA_009867245.2 Adranes taylori | reverse complement strand
CTTGTAACATATATAGAGTTTTCAATCAAATAATATTTATCCGATGATAGGTTCAGAACGGAGTTAATGTATATTCATATATACAAATACAATCATGTTCTGTAAAAAGGTGGGTGCTGATGAAGCTTAATATACCTTATATCAGAAATAGCCATCCACCCAAAATGTCCATCGGATTTTTTTTCTACCATTGTAGTCTCTCATACATGATTCTCAATTTTCGATGATTACCTGCTTAAAAAACAACTGTTGTAATTAATTAATTAATTTCGTTGTATCAGCAACAATATATCCACATCCCCAATTAGCTATAGTAAATAGTTCTAAAGATCTTATGAAAATTGAATGCAGTTTTTATTTAATTATTCGAACAAAACAATCTTAATAGGGTAGCATTTTATTCTAACTCTCTACGGAAGATTTTATTTATAAACAAGTATTTTTGGAGTTAACAACATTCAGTTAACGACACATCGTAAAAATACTTATTTATGAATGAAAAATTTCGAAGATTGATCATACCAGAAGTTAATACATATAATATCATTTGTTCTTTAAAAATTCACGCCTCGCTATGTAGTGGCCTAAACACCCGACCGAAAATTTGGAAAGTCAGGTTCAATGCCCGGGTGAGGTAAATGTTTTCAAAGATACAATTATTTATATTAATTTCAAATCATCATATTAATATACCGAGTGACCGTACACTCATAAAATATCTAAGTAAGTAATTGTAGTTGTAAGAATTAGTTGTAAAAATTGAGGCAATATGGACAGTGTTTCTAGCATATACATTAATGGTTCATCTCAATTTGTTAATGGTGTTAATTCGTCCAAATGCACATAGCTGATACAATACATTATACCATATGTGCATATAGCGAATACTTCAAATATAACATTGTAATATATGCAAACTTACATACAATTGATGTTGAAAAGGAAAACTTTAATAATTGGTTATCGAGGCATTCATAGCGTAACGGTAGAGTATCGGATTCGTAGTTCGATGCAATGGGACCTTACGCCTATATTTTGAATAAGAAAAGGTGTTGATAACATCTATAACCTATGCTAGAAACACGTGTCCACCTTGCCTCAAATTTTTCTTATAAATCAAATTCTTATAATTCTCTTTTCATCACAATTTTCAAAATTAACACCTACTTACTAAAAATTCGTCTTACTGAGCAAAGGTAAATACTACTTACACTCTTCATAAACTATCTATTCTATTAACTAATTATATTTTATTTATCAAAAACGACAATACTCAACCAACACAGTAAGTAAGAAAACCTAAACGGGCAAGAAAATTTTCACCCGTATTTGTAATATATAATTAATAATATAATGGAACATATAAAACACACAATTAAAAAATTGTAACCCTATAGTATTTCTAAAGACCTTATGAAAATTGAATTCAGTTTTTATTTAATTATTAATCAACGAACAGAACAATGTTAATAGGGTGGCATATTATACAAACTGTTAGGAATGATGCAATTAGGGACTTAAACAATTAAAGTTCACCTAATTTTGCAATTACCACAACTAGACTGTCTCTAGTATTAGCGTGCGTGCTAAAATCTTAGTTCCTAACAGCATCCGAATTGCATAATCCTAAATCCTACTTGCATAATTCCGAACAATTAAGATTGTTCTCTTTGATGATTATTAATTAAATAAAACTGCATTCAATTTTCATAAGATCTTTAGAACTATTTACTATAGGCATACAATTAAACATGTATAATTCAAATAAAAGATTGTCACGTAAGATAAAGAGCCGGAGGTGGTATAACTCGTAGAACGTTTGTCTCGCAAGCAAATGTAATGAATAATAATACGATGTTAAAAAGCAGATGATACTGATGACGGCTATCACCAATGCCAGAATATCATTGTACAAATCTTCTCATTCAATTTCATTAATGTTTTAATGATAAAAGTAAATTTTAAATTTCGCTTGCTTTGGTGAAATTTTTGAAAAAAACAGGAAGTTGTTATAGTTTATATGGAAATGCATGATAACACAATTTATATCAGGCGTTCCTAAAAACGAAATGTTTTCCATCAAAATTTAAAAGATTCATTTCATGAAATACAATTGATCAAAATTTCTCAATTTCTATCAATTTCTAAATTTCTAGACATTGAAAATTTTGTCTATCAATCTGAAATTTCGAAATGTTTTGTGATACGCGAACAAAACTTAATGAAATTTCGAAGACTCATTTTCATTGTAATTTTAAAGTTCATCAAATGACCAAAATTTCAAATGATCACTGATTCATTCGATGACGATGCTTGAGAACTGAAGCAGTTGTGTTATGCATCTAATGCAGTGTATCAAAACTGGTACGATATGGCATCTTTGTGGGCGACTATATGCTTTTAGGATCATTATTGTATATTGCAAGCATTTGGATAACTTAAAAGGGATGACATTATAGGGATGAAATTTGGGCTTATTAATACTGAACAAATTCATATTCCTAATTGGGTTATTAATTGATTTATAACTCATCCTGTTAATCCACATATCGAAGAAATGTTAACTGATTTACAGGAAGCAAAACTTTCATTTGAATAAAACTGTTTGGGAGAATTTTGATTAAAATGACTCATTGACAAAATGACAAATTTGATGCCAATGTGGATGGAAATTAAGTTTAAACTGGCGTTTACTACATACGAGGTATGATTACATAATACGCAGAATTATCATTTTTCTCGAATAATCTATATGTATTCCTCAATGTTACCATTGTCCCCTTCAAAGTAATCTCCATTGGACATCCCCTTTAGACAAGCCTGAAATTCAATTTTTAATATGGTGCAGTCTTGCTTTAGCGATGCAGTCTTGCTTTAGCGATGCAGTCTTGATCTCGTGAATATAGGCAAAACGTCCATCGCCTTTTTATCACTGGGAATAGAAAGAAGTTCACCATGTCAGGTGAAATTGGAGGATGCGGAATCATTACTATGTTATAGTTTTACCAAAGATTCACGAACAAACACCTAAGCATTCTGGTTCATGAATTCTTGTTCGTTAGCATTTTAGTGTAGCTGTCAAATTTTAGTTGTTGTTTTGTTGGTAGCTTGAGAAGTTCTCAAACTATTGAACTGGGAACAAGTAAAACTACTAACCACCCTATTTAACAAAATTTATACAGGCGGCCAAATGCCAAAGGATTGGCTGTTGTAAACCTTTGGTCCATTTCATTCCCCAAAAAGGCGAACGGGACCAAATGTTCTGATCATAAAAAAATCAGTCTGATGAGCCAGGTCCTAAAAGCCTTCCTTAATCTCATCTAAACACGCATATATAAAAAACTCGACGAGAATATAAGTGACACTCAGTTCGGCTTCAGAAAGGGATTTGGCACTAGATATGTCCCTAAACATATGTTGATAACTGCAACCATATTGGTAATTTAGTTGATTGCTAGTTGTCAATAAGGTTACATGTGTTTGGTGTCACGGTGATTTTTCTCTTGTGAAAAATTGGAAAAAAGAGTTTGTATTAAGTTTTGTGTTATCAATGTTTTAGAAAGCAACTCTGAAATGCAATTGTTAATATGGAGATTAATTTATTGCTTTAGCGATGCCGTCTTGATCTCGTGAATATCATGCATGGCCCTTTCATTGTCTTTTTAATCTCTGGGAATAGAAAAAAGTCGCAGGATAGAGGATGCGGAATCATAACTATGTTGTCTTCTACCAAAAATTCACGAACAAGCAATGAAGTGTGCGCAAGTTTATTATCATAGTACAATCGCCAGAAGTTGTCTCATCACAAATTCAGACGTTATCTTCAGATTGCTTCACGTAAATAACGTAAATTTACTAGGTGATACTCTTTGTTGGCCGTATGATCTGGTGGGAAGCAATCACGGTACACTATGCCATTAATGTCGAAGAAAACTGAGTCGAACCTTCACATTCAAGCAAACTTATTGAGCGTTTCTTGGTCTTCGATCTTCAAGAAGCTTTCATTGGGACTATTGGACCTTGGTTCCGACGCCATATCCATACAGGCATGTTTCGTCACCAGTTATGATTTCCTTGAGCAATTATGGATAGTCATTGATTTTGTCAACTAGCTCAGGGACAACGTCAATTTGACACTGCTATTGATCGAAATTCAACAATTTGGGAACAAATTTTGCTGCCATTTGTCTCATAGCAGAAACATCTGAAATAATAGCTTGATATGAGCGAAATAAAATTGTAATATCTTCAAGAACTTCTTGGATATTGATTCGGCGGTTGTTCATAAGGATTTGCTCCACCCTGTCAGTCAATGTTAGTATCAGTTATTCTCGTCAAACTCAACATCATCGAGACCCTTTTGGAAACGTTTGTACCACTTATAAATGCCTGTTTTATTCATAGAGAAATTATCAAAGCAACATTTAACATGTCCATCATTGTGCTGCATTTTACTTTATTCTTTATACCAAACTTAATTCAAATTCTTTGTTCCATTTTTTTTTCACATGTTAAAAAGCACCGTGACCCCAAAACACAAGTAATCTTATTGACAGGTATCAATATACTAAATTACCAATATGGCTGCACTTGTTCACATACTTTTGGGGAAATATCTACCAATGAAACAACAACAAAAATTTGATAGTTGGAGTTCTACAACCCACAAAATTTAAAAATTCCGTCTATTATTTGATCATACCTCGTATAATATGCAAAACCTGGCACTAAGTAAATGACATTAAACATTTTTCATAAATAGAAATTAAAACTTCTTAACGACTTCTCATGGAATAACAGAGAAGGCGTTACAGTTATATGTATTGATTCGAATTGGAAGAAAGCAAAAGGAAATTATAGATAACAGAATAGGATTAAAATGCTATCCCACATTTATCTAGCTTTAAACGTTTCTAATAGTCGCACTTAATCTCACGATCTTTACATTTAAATTGAAATTAACTGGTTCTATAATTTTATTACTGATTAATAATAACATCTGTAAGTATATATAACATTTGATTTATGTATGAGCAATTCCGAACAAGTGTAATTATTAATCAATTAAACGTTTAGGTTAATGCGTGATTTGTGTTTTTACACGTCAGGATTGCATTAAAAATCCAGTACATTATAATTATTTAAGTAACTTATTACGAATTCAACACGAACACGAACCAAATTAACAATTAAAAATGATTCCCGTCTAGTGGATTTATCTAAAAAGCATTTTTAATTCAAAAGTAATTTTTATTATTAAAACGGTTTTAAAAGTGATTTTAAAATTAACCGAATTATTTTTTTAATTGTGCTTATTTTTTCATAACTTATTTTGTATTAAATGTGTGTCCTATTAAGTGATAAATGTTCAATAGGCGCTAGCATTTAAAATTTTGGCATTTTAAATAAATGCCATTTTTCAATTCAGCGTAATTGTACATCTAAATCTATAATTATATCAAACAACCAAAGCAAACTACCTTAATGGCAGAAAATCAATAAGTCTTTATCATTACAAGTAATCACTTTTCCAGTAATCACTCATAATCCATAGATTACATAATTTAGTTCAAAAAATTTTTATTTTGAACTCAACACAAATAATCACAATCTGAACACTTAAATAGAAAAATATTCTGAGGAATATCAAAGTTCAGAAATACGAGAAGGGTTTGACATAAATCTAGCCTTCGATAGATGTCGTTGCGTGACAATGAATGCCATATTTGTTTTCATATCAGCCACCCAACACATGACGTCTGTCAAAATTTGAAGTCAAAAAGAACAGTTAGTTTGGTTTTTACAGCCGTCGCAAAGCAAGCAACTTTTGTGTTTTGTGAAAAATGGAAAATGTCGAATATCGTACAATGATTATGTTGTTTCTCAAGAAAGGGAAAAACAGTGCAGAAATCAAATCCGAACATGATGCTGTTTATGGCGAATTTGCACCGTCACTAGCAACAGTTAAATTTTGGAAAGCTGAATTTGTTCGTGGTCGTATGACCACGGGCTCTCGGTAGTTTTTGAGGATGACCACCGAGGGCCCGCAAATATCGGCACTACATCAGAAATACTCAACACAATCCATGATATGATTATCACCAATCGTTGAATCAAAATCCGTGAGCTAGCAGAGGCTGGAAACATATCAACTGAACGTGTACACGCCATCGTACACAAACGTTTGCATATAAAAAAGCTATCCGCGTGATGGGTGCCGCATTAGCTCACTATGGACCAAAAACGCACAAGTGTAATGGATTCGGAGAAGCTTTCGGCGATGATATAACGTGATCCGAAAGGTTTTTTCGTCCATACTCATTGTTTATAAAACACAGGTCCATTACTACACGCCAGAAACGAAGGAACAATCAAAGCAGTGGAGAAAAATCGGCGAAGGTCCACCGAAGAAGGCAAAAATAACCCGATCGGCCGGAAAGATGATGGGGCTGCTTTTTGTGATGCGCAAGGCATTATTCTTATTGATTACTTGGAAAAGGGAAAACCCATAATTGGTTATGTGTTTTCTATTGAAGAAAACCCATAACCGGTTGAAGAAAACCGGTTAATAATGAAGAAGCTATTGAATTGAATTGAAGAAATTGGCGATTTCTATTGAATTGAATAAAAAATTTGGCTCGGAAAAAAGTTCTCTTCCTTCATGACAACGCACCAACTCGCAGAGCGGTTGTCGTGCAGGCAAAATTGAACCAATTACGAACCAATGCTGCGAATTGATCGACAACACACCGTATTCGTCAGACCTAGCCCCTTGCGAGCCATTCTTCCTGTTCCCAAACCTAAAAAAATTGCTCGAGGGACGCCGTTTTGCCATAAACGATGAAATAATGACCGAAACTTCCCACTATTTTGAAGAGCTCGAGCAAAACTACTTTTCGAAAGGGATACAGAAGATGACAAGTCGTCTTGAAAAGTAAATGTTGAAAAATAACTAATAAAAACCAAAAATCGTGCGCTTTCTTACTTAAGCTAGATTTCCGTCAACCTCGTACTCTTCCCACATACTCCTTCAGCACAATGTTCAATATTTCATACTATCAAAATGAAAACTAATATCCGATTTAACTACGAAGCCATTAATCTTTTCTTTCAAATACGAGACAAACACGGCTTTTGGGCAGAACCACATTCTGAACATTTTATCGGTTTATGATCGGATAATATCGGGTAAAGCTATGTATTTTCAGTATATATACAAGATAGGTTGACGAACACGTTCCCATTTTTCTCTTGTGAAATATGTAATACACGGTAAAACTTTAGATTTTCAAAATATGTAAGGTGGGTTACCGGCTCACAATTTTCTCTTGTGGAATATGTTACCTTTGATTTAATGGAATTGCAATGTACAAACGTTACAGGTATTTTTGTCTATTCTATAATCCAAGTAAACAACTCACAGAGATATTTTTCCAACGAGAAAAAAGATGATAAGAATATTAGTGGATATAAAGATAAGATGGAAGTTTTGTATTTCAATAAGGTGGAAGATAAGGTGGAAGTTTTATATTTTAATTGGAAGTTCAATAGAAGTGTTACTTCTTCAGCTGACATTTCAGATAAAAGGATAGTAATGATAGAAAAGAATCCTCAAAACGGGTAGTCTAAAATATATTATTGTGAAATATTGGTTTGGAGGCTTCTGTTTCTTTATAGCATCATGAAAAAGATTGTCAAGTACGAGAACTAAGAAACTGATAGAAACAAGCAGGAACCCGAACCAAAACCGGACTAAAAACCGGAAAAGCAGTTATTCTTGCCGAGAACTGAACTCATAATTCTTCTTTTTTTTTTCGGTTCACGAGAAAGTTGTTCGCTGATAAAAGCTACTTTACGCCATGCATTATAAACTGAAATTAAAGAGAAGCAATACGCACATCCAAAAAATTCAGCTTTAGACAAAATATTAAGTCAAGGGTAAGCAGGCAAAGAAGAGTGCTTAGGCTGATCACAGGAAATAGATTTCGGAATTGATCGAGGTGACAGAGAAAGTGGCAGGCACTGGAAACATGAAGGAACTATACGATGTCACCAGAACTCCTTCCAAGTAAAAAGTCCACCGCAGAAGGGCCATAAAAAATAAACAAAAAGATCTCGTCGCCAACGACAAAGCAAAACTTTTAACGTAGCGCGAACACTTTATAGGGGTGCTCAATAGAGACATGAGGAAGAGGCTGAACAAGAACCCGAAAAAGAGGAAGAAATTGTACAGAATAGAGAAGGAATAGGAAATGTAACTAACTCGGAGCCACTGTTCAAGGAGGAGAGGAAGACAATGATCAAGCAGGTGAAAACTGCAAAAGCTCCTGTTATAATTGGAGAGGAATCACCCTACTATCAATTCCAAGTAAAGTGCTGGGGCGACAGAATCAAAGCACAAGTGGAACCACAAATAAGGAAGGAGCAAACAGGGCCCATGAATTTTAGGAGGAGATTTAAATGCCAAGCACATCTAAAGCTGCAGAAATAACAACAACTCAGGGAAATAACTGTTCAAAATAATCAACAAATTTCAAAACAGCAAGGTCAAAGCTCCAGTGGATGCAACTTCTATTCCCACTAGCAGGAAACGCTATGGAGAAGTTATAGATATATTCAATACCCACAACATCCAAAAACAACCACAGATACAAACAATTTTCGAACTCCAATCCGACCATTTTCCAGGATTGGCAGAAGTTGGTAGACCCTTTGGATTTTACAGGCACCCCGGCAGTAAATATGATCTCAATTAAAGAAATATACATATCAGTGGAAACAATTACAAGAGCAATAAACAAAAGCATCCAAGAAAGTAGCATGGCAGTAAATATCGCAAACGAATAGGATCTTAACAGGAAGGAAAAATAACTACTGGCTGAGAAGAACAAACAAAAACGTAAATACGCCAAAACAAGACAACCACACGATAAAAACCGCCTCAAAGCCTTGCAAACACGAGTAGACTAAATGATGGAGGAAAAAGTAGTATGCTTAAAAATCAACAGAAATGAATGAAAATGACGGAAGGCTGTGGAAAACTCACAAAAAACTAAAGATAAAGGCCTCACCAAACATGCCAACCAGAGATGCAAATGGCAGGTTCCTATTCAATGAACAGGAAAAAGCAAACAAAATTGCAAAACAGATGGCACTACAATTAGCAAGTGGCTTGCCAACGGACGAGGATTCAAAGAAAAGCGGTCGCAAATTCAATGCACACGTCATTAACTGCAGTCCATCGGAAATTCACATTTTCGAAAAGATGTTCAAATATAATTAAAATGCTAAACCACAGGAAAGTCCCAGGACCGGACAACATTCCAAATAAAGTATTAAAGCGACTTCCTGATGAAGCTATAGATCATCTTCTCAATCAAACAAATGCAATAATACAAACCGGCTACTACCGGCAAAAATGGATAACAGCACACATCATAACAATCCCAAAATAGAACAAAGATCCGTCAATAATTATCAATAGGAGACCAATAAGTCTAATAAACGGTTTCTCCATCGTGGTAGAAGCACTAATAAAAACGAAATACAATCATGGGCAGAAAGAAAGCAGATCTTCAGTGCCAACCAGTTTGGTTTCAGAAGTTCATTGGCTGCAGTGCAACAAGCGGAAAACCTTGACAACGTTATAAAAGCAACCAGGAAAAAAGGAAAAACAGTAGTTACTATGGAACTCGACGTGGAAAACGCATATTATCGTGCGTGGCATGATGGCATAATTCATAAACTTTTCCAAGCACAATGTCCTCCGGCATTCACAAAAACAGTATCATCGTAGCACTATTTCACAATATGAAAAATCAGAAGAAGGCCTTCCGCAGGGCTCTTAAATGTCACCGATCCTATACAACTTATACGTATATAACATCCCAAAACTTGAGAAACAAAAAAAATGTCAAACTGCTCCAGGTTGCAGATGACATCGCTATAGTTACCCATCACCTAGCTGTCACATACGCAAGAAAATCAATGAATAAAAGTCTGGATACATCATTAGACTACTATAAAAAATGAAAAATTAAAATCTACGAATCTAAAACAGAAGCAATAAAATTTCCGTATAGAAACAAAGGCAGCGGGGATATCCGGCTGAACAGCAAGAATCAGACAATAATCAAGTAAAATCAGACAATAATCAACGTATCTAGGAGTCTAATTTCACCACAAGAGAGACTACAATAAACAGTAAGAGAAGAAAAGAAGTAGCCTGCAGAAACGCTCAAACTCTATAATATATTGAAAGAAAACTCAGAACTTTCAATGAGAAGTAGGATGAGAATCCTGAATGGCGCGCTCATTCCATCCCTGTTGTACGTCTCAGAACTCTGGGGTCTTTCTGAACATCCAGTTCTCAAGGTCGCAAAATTATCTGAAAGCATGTAAACTCAGCCAAAACCACACAACCATGGAAATCCAAAACAAGTGGAAGGAAAACATATATCCGGAAAGCCCCATTAACTCTCTGGACCTTTAAAGAATCCATTTTTAAGTCAGAAGACTTAAAAATTGGAAAAAGGGAATAAATTTATAAAAAAATTTATTAACGTTTTATTTGTTGTTTGTTATTTCTTTCTGTTATGATCGTCTCGTCATTCCCTTAATTTATTGTTATATTGTAGTATAGACTTAGATAAATATTTTTTAATTATGTATTTACATTTTAGTGTATTGCAAGAAGTTACTACATAATATGATTTAAATAATACCACATCAAGATAGTTATACTTAGTGGCGATGAAACAGATTAATTTATGCTAATGTCCATCGTCAATGTATCTATTCTACAGAGGATATGCATTGTTAAAAAAGTCAAGCTATTTGACCAAGTCTATTATTACTTATCTAGTAACATAAAGTTTCACACCATTTATTCAGTGCACTATCATAATTTCTTAATTATAGATGCATTCATCGCCCTTCTAGTTATTAAATATTATTGTTGCGTGCTCAGACAATATTAAATAAAATTGTTTTTTTTTTTATAATGAGAATCCCAATTTATTTGCTTTCCTTAAGCAGTTTAAATAGCTTCAAACTTTTTTTAGATGCAACTAGAACAGCAATGCGGACAACTACAATTTTATAAAATGAGAAAAGTAAAAATATATATAAATTTTCGATCTTATGAACAACTCGGTCTCGTAACAATTTCCCTAAATAATGATTCAATTTATAAATGTTTCAAAAAAATAGTCCAAAAATTCACATTAACAATTTATATCTAAATATACCCAACGAATTTCTCCAACCAGCTCTGCTATCGAAACGATTTCAGACAGACAGCATCCAGTCCTTTCTCCTGTAAAATCCGCTTAACCCGTTTGATCCCGACGTAAAATCCAATTCTCCATTGATCCAATCTAATATCCTCGAAAAAATCCAAGTCCCATTATTCCCGTTACATGAATTTACCAATCGATCCATAATGACGTTATATTATTGATCAAAGACGATGATGTACAAATTTATTGAAGTCCAAAAGAAAATTCCACATTTAATCCAAAATATTACAAGAAAAACCTACAAGAAAACAAAATCCTTAACACCTGGTTCACTCATTTCAGCAACAGCATACACGATTCCAAAATGGCCGATCAATTGGGATTCAACGCGAATTAAATCAATCAATTATAAAGATTCTTACCAATATGTCTGACGACTATTGTTTTTACTTTCGTGTGCTCCAGATGTTATGAAATCCTCGGTGATGCCCAGGAATTATAATCCGCCAAAACGTTGATGCTATTAAAATTCCATTCCTAACACTGTTCCTCAAAAAGATTCTACCTAATCCAAATCTACACAATGCATCCTTTCAATGAATGGCTCCTTCTATGCGTAAGACGAATTTGGATATCTTTATCCAAAATTTAGGACACCAACCAACTGATTTCTTAGTACGTTCCGAAAATGTGTAGCAACAATAAGTAATGGCGTGTTAACTGGCCGCCAATCTGAAATCAAGTGCCGCCCCTATCTTCTTACCACAATAACGACAGGGCGAAAGTACGTTCTCTATGATTGTTTGAAATGTCAATCAAAACAACTACCTATCCCGGTGCCTTATTAATAAAAAACCCATTTCAACCCTTAGCAACCCTATATAAATCTCCAGAATAAATATTCCTCAGATGAAATACCCAGAAATCCAGTTTCCTCATTGCAATATCATATTCAAAATCTATAGACGCCATTCAGTCGATGCTTTAAAGTAACCACAATAATGACGTACTTCATATCCGCTACAGGAATCCATCATACTGAATATTTAAGTATACAATATCACCACCAGTCAGCGATATTCATAGCCTAATCGTAAAAGAAAATCCTGAATAAACGTTTAAATATTTTACAACAAAATTAACCCAATTCAAATCGACAAAAATGGTAACCCATTTACATCTATTTAAAAGGAAGTTGAACGAAACCGCCGCTAGATGTCACAAATTGCCTAATTAATATTTTACAAAGTAATAGGGTAACCAGATTGGTTTATTAGATATAGTGAAACCAATTATTCACATCCAAAATAAAACGTTACAACCTTAAAAGCGTTCTTCTCGAATATTTTGAAAATCGGTGACCAAGATATCTCTAAAACTACGACATTAATTTATTTCCAACTTATATTTATTTTACATATAATAAGCTAGTGACTGAACGAAAGATTTTTTTTCGATGCTTAGTTTTTTTTTTCTTCACGAAAGATGAGCGATAATCAAAACTTAACTTCGTCCAAAATTAATATTTATAAAACTATATACTTTAATATATAAAATAAATCTCTTGGCATTTTGGATCCAAATTTTAAACAAGGTTTATAGTTTATGCAAAAAAATCTTTGGCTTCTTTGACAAGACATGACTCCTTAAAGGATTGTGGATTAACATTTCGTACATTTATCTAAACACTCAATAGATTATTTATAAACAAAATATTTTAAACAACATTGTCTGAGTGTAAAACGTCATATTACAGTGGTAATATAGGGTCGTGAAATAAAATAATAAAATTCCATAAATATACAATATAAAAGATTACATAAGTATACAATATGAAACATACATACTAACACGAGAAAACAAACAAATACAATATTTAACATCACTTGTGTTCACAAATATTACACAAAGAGAATGCCATTTAAGTGCCAATGAATTTTGTAAAATAAGAAACCAAACGAAGAAGAATACATTTCTCAAGTATTTTTAAGAAAACCGAAACTATTGATATTGACCTATGGTTGTTGGAATCTGTCTGATCATTTTTCTTGTAAATCGAAATTACCTTTGGTAGTTTAACAGTATCCAGGTAAATCCCCGACAGAAAGCACTTTTTACTATTTGCAGCGTATTTCAATACGAAACAAGGAATGTCATGTGGCTCTGTCAACTTCTTATTACAAACCTCTGTTATTGTATTATAAACTTCATTACATGTCCATTGGTGCTAAGAAGAAATTGTTATTTATTCAAAATTTAGATGCATAATTCTTTATTTTAACTGTTGCAAAATTGTTGGCAATATGAGTTGCGTTGTTAACAAAGTGTTGAATCAGAGTGTTACATATGTCGTTTTTACAGGAAAATTTAGTATTATTATAAACTAATCTGTCAATTAACGTTTTGCATTTCGAAATAGCGCAGCTTCATCATTTATAATTGACCACGCTGCTTTTGATGAATTTGTTGCGATGTTTATTTTTTGGCTGCAGTATTTTTTAACAGAATTCACACGCTCAGCATATTCCATTTTATATTTTTTATACCTAGACAGGTTAGTTATGGATCCTTCATTTATGAGGTACCTCATTTGAGGCCTCACTGTTATGAAATGAGGAAGTCACTCATTTTTTTAATACGAAGGGAATCATTATTTATGAGGAATTCCTCTTCTGTTTTCAAAAGAGGACTTTCTCCTTTTTTCTCAAAAGAGGAATTGCTCTTTTTTTCACAAGAGAAATTCCTCTTTTTCTTCTCAACAGAGGAGTTCCTCTTTTTTTTCAAAAAAGGAGTTTCTCTTTTCCTTTCAACCGAAGAGTTTCTCTTTTCCTTTTCAAAAGAAGAGTTCCTCTTTTGTTTCAAAAGAGGAGAGTTAACTCGTTGATGATAATGTTTGTACATAACGTAATGACCTCCTTTGATGAAAATAACACGCGTCAGTCGCAGCCCCGTCGGAGAACAGGACTTGCCCATAAGAAGAAGAGGACATGCTCTGCATGAGTATTGTATTCGGCTGTTATGCCCGTGATGGCTTCGTCATTTATGAAATGAAAGAGTTACTCTTTTTCAAATATTTTCATTATTTTATGTGACGAGTTAGCTTATTACTTCCCTACCACATGGGTGATGTATAGAAAGCAATTCGTACAATATTTCCCTATTGCAATCGTACAATATCGAATTTTGCATATAATGCAAAATTAGAGAACATTATATGCAAAGTTTTTTTTTGTGACTTTCCTCATCAACCATTTGCATTTTGTGCAAATCTATCAAGCGGAAAACACAATATTCACTCATTTCAACTAAATTTTACTCCCTTATTATCAATTCCAAAATATGTAGAGGCGCAAACCAAATTTCAACCCATTCTGCTGGTGGGGAAGTAATTTAAAGATATTCGGGAAACTTAAATATTTCGTAACCAAGTACCTCAAAGCAAAAACCGATTGTTTTCAATTTTAATTTCAACATATTGGCCAATCCTCTGAACATTCATGAACATGTTGTGTAAAATTTGTCAACCGGAAATAACATACTATACATCATCAGGTTAAACGAATGAATCAGATTTTTTTTAATATTAATCCCGTATGCCTCTTTATACTTTTATAGTCACATAGTTCGCCAAAGTGATGGGTAACACCTCGTTATAAAATAATAATGTGGGATCAACTCGTTTCTATTTGTACCTCATCGAGGTAACTGGTTTAAGGTGAGGAAAAACAGAATCGATTCTTTCCTCATTTCCGTTTTACTCGCCCGCTGTGCGGACTCTTCGTGTATGAGAGGAAGTTATTCATTGAATACTGAAATAGCTTAATAATATTTTGTTAGTAAATGAAGCTCAAATTTTGTTTGTATAATTTTTTTATTCTTCTTTCGTTTGGTACATAAAGCCATAATATAAAATTAAATTTATTTTGAGTAAGCATTCAAATCGTTGGTTTATCAATATCAGTATGTTTAGTCATTATTAAGCGCTGTTCGCTTATTTCGTGTTAGTTCATTTTTAATAGAAAATTTTACAGTTTTTTTTTAAATTTGGAGTGAAGTTACCATTACTTATGTAACAAGTAAAATCTATTTTGTTTAAGAGTGAATTAATAGTTGTTTTCATGATCTTAGGCCTCAAATGAAGTATGGAACCTCAAATGAGGAACCCAGCACTATTATTATTATAATAAATTGATTCAAGAGTTCCTCTTTTGAAACAAATTAAGAGAACTCCTCTTTTAAAAAAAGAGGAACTTTTATTTTGAAAAAAAGGGGAAATCTTCTTTTGGAAAGAGGAATTCCTCTTTAAAAAAAAGTCCTCATAAATAATGATTCGGTTCATATTTAAAAAAAGAGTAACTCTTTCATTTAAAAGAAAATGAGGCCTCATAAATGAGGGGCTCATCACTATTCTCCTCATCTCATATGAGTCACCTCTTTTGAGGCCTCACAAATAAAAAAAAGTTAGTCCTTAATTTTTATTTTAAAAGGAGGTATTTATTACCCATGACTTACACAGTGATTGGATCTCCAGTCATTTTATATTAGAAATTTATATTTTTAAGTTCATTACTTAGACCTATAAGGTTCTGTGTTGCACAGCCATGCAGGCATCTATTTGTTATTCAGGTACTAATAATATAATTGTTCTGGAAACGATTCATAAAAAATGATCTGAAAAATATTCAGAAAAACTGCAAACAATGTCTTCTCATCCACAAAATAAAAAACAACACAATAAAGCAAAATAATATGTAGAGAATGAACAAGGATATTCATAACTATACAACAAGACCAAGAAATGACTTCCATGTAGATTATTTTAGGGCGAATACTATCAGAGGTAATCTTAATAGATTAGGAATTAGACATTATAATGAGTTAACAAACGAATTAAAAAATATAAAAATACGATAACCTTCAAATAGAAATTCAAAATACAGCTGAAATCCTCTGACATTACATAAAATTAACCTTTAACTTGAAATTTTAAGTAGTTTATCCTTAGAGTATTTGAAATACCTTAGGTAGAAATACCTTAGAAATACTAAATTTGGGGAATATTCGGTAACCTTAAGGTAGATAGTTGGGTTAGTTGAGCTCCGTTAAGTAGAAGAAATTTGGTGTGATAGAACAAGTTGTGAGTGGCACGCGCCTGGGGTTGTGCTAGTGGTTACGAGCATAAGGAAATAAAGGCGAAGGATTTTGTGCGTTAATAAATTAGATAAGTGAGAATTAGCTGCGATAAGGTGTGAACAGAAAAAAAAATTAAATACATAAGAACAAAAAAAACCTTATACGAATTGTGCATTGTAAACAAATAGATAGTAAATATAATAAGGTTGCCAAATAACTTAATTATTCAAGTAGAAACTATTGATTTAGTGAAAATTCGAAGTAAATCTGAGCTTTTTATAAGCTATGGACAATTTTATTACCAGATCAAGTAGTGCAGCATCGTTACTTAGGACTCTGAGCAAGGATAGTTTATCTGGTGGAGGGATTAAAAGAAAAAAGAGTATTGCGGATAGTGGTGAAGAAGGGTTACGACAAGAGAATTTTTGAAGAAGTTTTAAAAGAGTTAAGAGGTATTCGGGAAGAATTGAAGGAGATAAAGATGGATAGGGAGAGTGCCGAGGTACATGAATAAAAGGAGATGGGAAATAAATGATGAGAAGACAAAAGTGATGGTGTGGAAGGGAGGAGAAACAAAGTAAGAAAGATGTGCTTAAATTAGGAGAGAAAAGTATGGAAGTGGTTAAGAAATATAAGTATCTGGGATATTTTATGTTGATGCAAAGTGGGTCATGTTCGGAGCATATAAGCAATGGGAGTGATTGATACGATGAGAAAGGTGTGGAAATGGAAGTTTGATGATTCAGTTAAGATGAGGATGATGATTATGAATGTGTGTGTGAAGAGTGTACTGATGTATGGGACGGAAGTGTGGGCGGTGTGTGAAAGAGAAATGATTGAAAGGATGCAGGATGGATGTATAAAAAGGATGCTTGGAGTTGATAGGACAATGCCGTACGAAATAGTGCTGCAAGAAACAGGAAGAAAAAATTGGTTATCAGGTGTTAGAAAGATAGTAATTTTGAGAGAAAGGGATGGATAGATGACGAGAAGATTAGAAAAGAAATATATGTAGTTGGACGGGAAGAGGATGGAATAGATAGTGGTAGAAATAAATGGTTAGAAAAAAGAAAGAAAATGTATGAAAGAATTGGGAGGTCGATGAGGAGATGGGAAGAAAAGATAGGAGAAGGTGAAGACGTGGTGAATGAAGTGCTAGAGAGACTACCAGATGTGGAGAAGCAAGAGAGGACCGCAAGGATAAAAAAGATCAGGTTGAATAGTAGATACGAATGGATCAAGGCGGATGAAGGAAAGGCAGAATACTTAAAATCAGGAATTAACATGAAAGAGAAAAAGATGATCGCTAGATTCAGGTGTGGAAGTGATGAGCAAGGGTACATGTATTGGATGAGAGAGTGTGGGGGAATAGAATGGATGGAATATGAAAAGCGTGTGAAATATGAAAAGTTGAAGGAGATGTATGGGACAGGATGGGTGTGGAAAGAATATAAAAGAAAAGTAATTAAAGAAATAAAGGGAAAAGGGAGATAGATGTAGTATGCGTGTAAAGGGTTAAGAGAAGAGTGCGGAGATTAATGGTAATACAAGGAAGAAAGTTGAATAGAGAGTGATTATGGAAGATGAAGGAAGAAAATGACGGGTAGAATTTTAGGGTATGAAAGGCTATTGTGATAAGAAGGTAAGGGTAAGGGAGGGAAAAGGAAAATTGAAGGAAAGAACAAGAGGGAAGAAAAGAGGGAAAAGTGTGATTATAAGGGTGCCTTTCCGGACTTAGCCTTTCCTTCGCCTAATATTGTTTTCGCCTAATATTGTTTTCGATAAGTTGCAATATGTATTACCTTTATTGGAACATATGTAATAGTTTTTGCCAAATAAAGGTTATTATTATTATTATTATTACTAAATTTGTAATACGTTAGTTGGCTGAAGGGCTATGCATGAATTGGCCACTTTTTTTAATCCGTTACCAATTACACCCGGATTAAAGTAAAAGATTAAACACGAATTCGGCACCAACTATATTGAGGTAGCCAAACAGGAAAAGCAAACGCAAATTGTACACATTTTTAGTTGATTTGCAATAATAACGCAAAGATTATTTATTAATATGAATCCACGTATAGAAATATCGAAACATGGCAAAGAAACATTAGTATTACAAAACTAATAGTTATGTTTTACAAATTCTTTAAAAACCAGTAAGTATTTTTGGCTCTATTAAAGTCTGGAGATCAAATTATGGACAGTTAGACTAGAGAGAATTATGGCAAGAAGCTGATTTATTAAGTTTTGATTTAGAAAATGATTTATTAAGATAATATTAATAAAAGATGATCAGATAAAGCCCAGGGATTGGCCACTAATTAAAATTATCGAAACCCATCAAGAGCGGATGGTAAACGCCGAGTAGTAACATTAAGAAAAGGAGGACAGAGAACAACTCGCTAATCAACAAGATTATTCCATAATCTACAGCATCAGAACCTCAATTCGAACTACCAGAGGAGCTCGATCAGAACCAGAAGAGTATAAGTCACATATTACGTAGCACACAGCATACCACAGGACGACGTACATCGAAATGCAGGCTTTTTCAGACAGTAATAACAATGTTCACATTGTTGAATATACTAATGGGTGTCAAAGGAGGATTCCAAATTCGTCTATTTAGGCACGAATTATACATCGAGCATTTAGGCACCGCACAAATACAAGGAGGAATATTCCGAGTAGGTGTAGAATATTATAAATCAAAGATGGAGCAAGATATATCGTGTCAGAACATGTCATATGATGCGCATTGCACAGAACTTTCGCAACATTTACAACAAGAAGGAGAATCTATTAAAACCATAACCGAAGTCATGAATTCTGTTAGGCGAAAAAGAGGACTAGTAGGAAAATTACTTACATCGATATTTAGAGTTAACGATGAAGTATACTACGATATCGATGCCCTCGACAAAAATCAGCAACACTAGATAGAGTTGACAACCAAGCAGTCAAAGATTATGATGTCAAGAACGGCAGTTATTAACGGTACAGAAAAACTAGAGATGTTTAGGATCAAATTAAATCAAGGTTACACACAATATACGAAGTGGAAAGATACCATAACACAATCAGAATGAATGAACTAAATCTTCAGATGCTTCACGCATACTTAATAGCTGACAACATCTTAAAGGATCTAAAGAATCATTATGATGGTTTAGTAGAAATAAATGGAAACATTTACTCATGCATCGCACCAGAAAAAGTGTATGAGAAACAACTTACAACCAACAAAGTTTTGCCCAAACAATTAAAACTTGCAGAAACAACAAATGTACCAAGTCAAGCAATCAACGAAGATAATGTGGTAATAGCCTACAGCTATTTTCGTATTATAGATATCAACCCATTCGACTTAACGAACGTTAAGTCGAATGGGTCGCTACAAATTACAACATGCAATGATACTTCCAAGTATCTCAAGAAGATTTGCAAAATTGTATGAAAACAACAGACTCAAATCATATTTGTAACCCAGAAATTGTTCAACGTATGGATTCCAATCCTAATTGTATTATTAACGAGATATATAAACGACCGGATTCAAAACTTTGTCCAATCAAGTACAAATTAAAATTCACGATTGACAATGGCGAACATATGGATGTTCGTGGCACCCAAGAGCCAAGCAAGATCTGTCATATGCAACGGGACGAGATCAGAATTGTGAGATAACAACGTCAAAATATACGATAATACCCCAGCGATGAATAAACATTCATTATAAGCAGTTATTCGGCATCAAATCAGATCATCAACAACACCCGTACGAAGTCGAAACCATTTATTGATGAAGAAGTATTCAATCCATGTGGAAACGAATTAGAAGAAATCCAAAAAGGTGAAGAAGCACTGCAGCAACAAATGTATGGCATCATATCGGAAATCATCATTCATCTATAAGATATGTATGGATAGTAATCTCTATAATCGGGGCTTTCTTATTATAGGGCTGGAAAATTATGGTGCGGCGACGGATCAGATCACCACAGAGTAATCAACGAGATCAATAAAGTCAATCCAGCAACTATACAGCGATTGATCTTCAACCGTTGGATTCGAAGGCCATGCAGAAAGAGGCAGAATGTCCTATCAAGATTGAATAGTTAGCAGCATCTCACGGTAGAAGATGAAAAGAAAATCATCAGAAAATAATTTATTAATTATTAATTTTATTAAATTTAAAGCAATATTTAGCTATTTAGATATCATAAATATATTTCGTCAATTATATCAAACCAAATAAATAAAAGAAATCGTATAAGTTTAATAACATTGTATATTTACATAGACATGACATACTATATTTTTACTGTGTTGATACAGCAAAATAAAAATTGTTTCAAGCGTAAACCAAACGTAAACTTGTATTTAGACATTCCAAATCTAACATGACATTTTATGATTTACTTCTAAACTTTAAACTAATTTTTTTATTATGAATTTTAATTTTCTACGTGATATTATTTGTAAATTTTTTGTAATGTCTTAGAAAAGCGACTAGTTCAAGATGTATGGAACCATTTTAGCCATTATTATAAGGGACCATCAGCACCTTCTTTATTAAGAGCATCACTGTCGCATATTTTGAAACACACAACTTTGCTCACTAAACCATTTTGTTTATAGAACAATCAAGATATTAAGTATAACGAACTTCTCATTTACGGTGCTGTAAAGCCGATAACAACACTTAAAAATAATAATTAAAAATATCAATTTTCATCTATCAACATCTGAAACAAGTGTATTGCTAGCTGCATTTATAAATTATTAATTCATAAGACAATTTTTCATTTATATCGTGTCTTTCAAAATATGCGACAATAATGCTCCTAATAAAAAAGGTTCTGATGATCCCTTATAATAATGGATGAAATGGTTCCATACATCTTAAACTAGCCAATTTTTTAAGACATTTGTTGTATCATGATCTACAAATATTTAGTATTGCTTTTACTATAGGTTACTATTATTTCTTGATGGCTTAATAGGCCCCAGAAAAAAGTGTACTCGCATGATAGTTTTAATTACAGTCAAATATTTTACACAGCTGTTCACTTTTACATAGGTGTTTTTTGGTGTTTTTTGGTTTCTCTTGTATCGTAAAAGTAATCTTTTATGTTATCGTTTATAAGCTCCATTTCAGATTTGTTGGAAAGCTCGTTTAAAAATTCAGAAGACAATTCTGAAGTTGAGTTTTGGTCAGAAACGTTAATCACGACTTCAGATGTTAAAGAAGTCACACCTTTTTCAAACAACACTGAATGGTGTCGGTTTTGACTTTATTCCAGTCACACCTCACATAAGTTTAGAAAGTGCTAAAGTAGAACCAAACACGATTTATTTAATTAAGGTGTCTAGCTAACTACGCCCCGTAGAGATACCTAGTACGATAAATACGATCTACGCCTCCCTTCGTACGTCCAGTAAGATCAGTTCACTACTTATTTAATTAGTTACTTATTACGATATTAAAACTGTGGGTTGGGGTTGGGTTCATACCAATAGGGCATAAACCCGTCTCTATCCCATAATGCCATTGGTGTGTGATTGAGGCTTCAAGAAAGCCTAAACAACTCTAGGTGAGAGCCTAGGTAACCAAAAGCACGCGTGACATATATGGTG
>WYDF02177345.1:0-22021 GCA_009867245.2 Adranes taylori | reverse complement strand
GGGATTTTCTTAAAAAACAGTAACTGGAGGCGTATTGATCAGCACGATCAACACCGCCCATCGAATTTGTATAATTCGCGTATAATTCGTATAATACAAGTAAATAAATTAGCATCAAGAAACATTAAGAAGTTCATTATATTAAACTTAGTGACAAGAATAAATTCAGAATGAAAATTAATTTGTTTGTGATTTTGTCAATAAATAATAATATAATTAAAACTTACATTTGTGTAGTATACATCACGAACTATGCTTTTAAGATTATTTTTAAGTAAAGAAATTCAACACTTAAGTGCTATTGCGGCAAAAAAGTGTTTTTATTAGAGCTGCTTTCCTTACAATGGCTGTCAATCGCAAGCTACTTGCCAAGAACTGTTCCTGTAGCTACTACAACTTCCCCTTCTAATTTCTTCACCTTAAACTATCACTAAGTAGTTTGTACTCAATTCCCTACTTTTACTACAGTTGTAAAGCAGCTCACAACTGGCGATTGCCTTGCTTAACCCCTTTTGACATGCGCTAAATCGCGCCTAAATCGGCCTTCGACAGAGCGGCTTCTTACCATCATTCGCTGCTGCTTATCCCTTTCTACTTCTTACCCGCTGTCCACGAAACTCAGTTGATCTATTACATAGTAACACAAAGATGCATTTAGTACATAGAAACTAGTTTTGTTCGCCAACTGTATGCTTGCAGAGGTATTATTCACCGAAATCATCGAAATAAAATAATGTTTGTTTTTAAAATAGACTGCAACACTTAAGTAAAGCTCTTAAGTAATTATAATTTATACAACTAATTTTGATTGTTAGACAACAATGCTTAAATAACAAAAACATTTCCTGTATTTGGCCAACATGACTTATGAGCATTCAAAGTACGTAAAGTGGATACAGTTGACTTTTTCCACCGATCTTTATTAGTATAATTGTTATTATATAAAGTTTGTATTTTTTGATATTTTTAAACTTTTGACTTTGTTACTACTTTAAGACACTAGTCTAATAAAAAGAACGATGAGAAAAACTATTGTTTGCGAAATACATAAAATTACCAATGAAAAATCAGCAATATTTCGCGGTTAAAAAGGACGACATGGAATTAAGCTCGCTTTTACAGACCTCGTTGTAAGAACTCACTTAATTCTTTATGGGATCAAAAAAATATATAATAAAATTAAATAACCTTTATTGGCATCACAACAAATAATACAATACATTATACATTCAATTACAAAAATAACAAAAGTACTTCCAAATCTTTCCAAATTAAAAGAACTCCAACTGACTATATACAAGTATAAACTAATATAAACTATAAGAACAAAAACAGCACCCGTAAAAAGCCATTTAATTTAAAAAGCCGGGCTGGATAGATGGACAATTACATATGTAACAATTAGAGTTCCATGACATGGCAGTTAGACAAAATGGTAACCTAAGTGAGATGAACGATTATTGGTGTTAGCCCATCTCCACAATTGAGATATAAAGAACTTTAACAATCAAACTTAGTTTTCGAAATGAGTAAATTATCTAATTAACAATTAATAGTCATTTACGGCTTAAAGTAATACATACTCTAATTGTATTATATTATTTAATTTAAAGTAAAAAGTTGTTATATGTTCCTCATGTTTGGAATGCTCTATATATACAAAAACATTTATCAAAGTGGTATTACGTGTCATAAATGATATGTTTTTTTGTATTATTTGTGCACTTAACGTTGTTAAAGAATTCCATACTAGAGATTCAACCTGTGTATCGTATATATTTTGCGTAGAATGAATCTACAAAACGAAATAATGAAGGATTGCACTTTGCATCTCATTTATATAGATTATATAGATAGCAAATAATAATCAATTCTATATAAAATATATTTCATTGTTCATGGAGCTCGATTGCCTTTTAGCTTTTTACCAAAACGTTCTTCAAACGTTCTGATAGTCAGCTAACATTTCGGATAAAGGATGATGCGACATTTTTGGTTGATTTATTTGATTGCATCGGTGACTTCTGGCAAACAAATTGTTGTATATCTGTCAGAATTAACTGTTCTTTGATCCTCTAAAGCAGCGTTTCTCAAACTCTGCACTTAGTACTCCGCATAACAATTCCCAGTGCTCCTCGAAAAGGTAGGACATGTTTAATATTAAAAATAAGTTGCATATCTCTACTTCTTCGGATACAAGTTCCACAATTTAAAAAAATTTAAACTGAATGTATCATAATTTTTATCTGTATATTGGTTTCGTTGCGGCCACTGATAATAAACCTCAGTGCGTGTCTTGCCGAACAGTTCAATGTTTCTAGCAAGAATGCGTCGTCATTTTGAGGGGGGCCATTCAGAATGCAAGGATAAACCAACTGAAGGAAGTATATTAAACTCAGAGAAGTACAGAAATGTATTTCGTATCATTCAAAAACTGTCAACAAAAAGGCTTTAATTGCATCTTACTTAGTCAGTTACCGACTTGTTCAAGCTGGCGAAAAGCTTGAGCAATTTTCCTTTGTGAAACAACACAATCTCGCGACGAATCGGGGACTTAGCAGAGAATCTGAAAGCTATTGTCCGCTGTCCATATTTAGACTCTTTTTATCTCTAGATATCATACTACAAGTAGCACTGAAACCACAAGCGGCACTGAAATATTTAAATTATTTGATAAATTTTTTGTGGAGAATAATAGCATCCTATGGGATAACTGTGTTGATCTGTTCACAGATGGAGCGAAAGCTATGGCTGGTAAGATGTCTAGTGCAATCGCAAAAATAAAGGAATAAGGCAAGGGGTGCAGCAGTGGCTACTGCGTACTTCGATGAAACAGTTAAAATAATAAATTTTCTCGACTTAGAGACCCAGGTTGTTCAAAATCTTATTTGATCATGATGATGATGCATGGGACTCCTGTGGTAAAAGTATAATACGTGTCTTTGAACTAAGGAATGAAGTCAGATCTTCATGAGTGAGAATGATTTTGCTTTGGGAGAGAAGTTGTGTGATGATCGTTGGTCAATAAAATTGGTATATCTGGCAGATATTTTTACAATGACTCACTTCAAGGAAGAGCAGTAATTATTATTAATGCTACGGATAAAATGGAAGGATTTAAAAAGAAACTGAAGTATTGGGTAGAGACAATAAAAAATGGAAACTTGGGTTATTTTCCACAAACAAAAGGATTTGGAGAAGAATTTGAACCAGAGATTTCTGCGGATATCTTAAATGAGTATGAAGTTCATCTCCTGCGGTTGATTGATACTTTGAACCCATATTTTCTAAAAGGATTGCATGAAAACATCAAAGATAACGTTTGGGTTGTAACATCATTCTCTATATATCCAAAAAGACATCCTCTCTGACGTACATGATAAGAATGCTTGCTTGATTTGACATCAGATACAGCGATAAGATCAAAGTTTGATACTGAGATATAATCCCAGATTTTTGATGTACGTTATAAGATGAATTGAAAATCCTATCAGATAAAGCGCAACTTATTCTCCTGTCTTTTGCAACCACACAAACAGGATTCTCGGCGTACGCCGCTACGAAAAAAAAAATACAGATCACGTCCCAATGGAGAGCAAGTTATTCACTTGCAACTATCCGATATAATCTCATTGTGCAAATAAAACAGGTTCATAAGGATGCTTCTCATTTAATTTCTGTTTCACAAAACCATTATTATATTTGTAACAAATATAATAATGACAAAATAATAAAATTAAAATTGTGGATATGCAATATTTGCCCTGAATTTATTTTTGCGTTTTCTGCCTGCAATGGAAAATTAGTGCAGAAAAAATTTTTAACTTTGAAATCTTATATCCTGCAAGCTAAAATGACGAAATTACATGGTATCACCAATGCTATTTTGTCGTTCTATTTACTAAATACAGTATATATCTGCGAGATAAAATTTAGTGTTCCGCGCTGAATTTTCAATTTCAAAAGTGCTTCGTGAAAAAGTTTGAGAAACTGCTTTAAAGCAATGGTTGCGGTATGTCCAGGACAACCGAAGAATCAAGCAATCATTTGCTTGGAAATCCTTCGTCTGCTGAATTCGGTTCATCTTGGAACACGTCAACAGTTGAATGTTGCTTGTTTTAATACTCGTAGGAATAATCCATGATTCGTCATTTGTTAAGATGTGCACGGATTTTGCAGTTTCACGTTTTTGTTTTTTGAATATTTTGTTTAAAATTATTTGGAGTCTATCTCCATATTGCATTCGGTAATATTAGGATAAGCAAGCTTTACACCAGCGACTCCTAGGATTGTTACCTCTTCAGTTATTCACATCGTGTAGTTAGATTTACCCCCACCCTCTCGTCATATTATTGATTATTTGTACATGCTTGCCATGTTGTTTTTGTTTTCGTTATTTTGTCAGCGCACTTTTGACCTGTTTTTTATGCACCGTTTTATTTTTGTTTTATTATTAATATATATTTGTACTGTTTTATGTATACCGTTGGTTTATATTTTGTTTATGATAAAATTGCTAATGTTTATTTAAACGCCATTAATTTAACAGTTACTCATTGACATATATTTCTTTCTTTGTTCAAATCGTCTAGAAGACCAAAAGACGTTATTTTGTTAAATCATTGAATGTTGTTTCATTAATAAGCAGTAAGAATCTTTTTCTGCTGCCCTCAAGAAGGAGAACCACTGGATTACTCACAACACTCGAAACTACTCATGTTGATTTTCTGTAAACTTCGGTTTGTGGAAAACATTTTACGAGTTTACAGCTTTCACATATTCTGAGGCTATAGCACAGAACCTAGTGTCTTTGCTATTACTTCTACTCCCGATTCATTACGTTGCAACATTACACGTTGTGCCTACAAACATTAATACAAACGTTCCTCCAAAAGTTCTTGATTCTGATCTGATTTTATTCTATTCTGTGTAAACTATCTATATTAGTGAAGTCTGTACAATACGGATGCCTAAGATGCTGTACTAGTTTCTTTCAAGAGATTTATTAAATCAAGTATTACTTTGTAGTAATCTATAATAGAAGCATATGGACAAAGTATTTTTTCTTTGTTATTTACTACTACAATACTAATGTTTCCTTCTTGCTACACGTGGTATATAACAAAGAAAAATACACTATCAGATTATATAAGGGATTGTCACAAAGTAAGGTTCAACTCATAATTTCGTAAAATATTATACATAACTAGTGCAAACTTACATTATACATCGAAACTGATTTTCCCTGAATATTTTTCTTAATTTGATAATGATGTGTACTAAATAAATGCTATAAAACATAATTCTGACAACTATTTTTTTGTATTTCTTATATTTTCATTATTACATATATTAACTCACTAAAAATACTAATATTGATATATTAGAAATGATTTTTTAGAATATTAGTCTTATTTTTTCCTATTGGTTTATTTTATTAGTTTTTTATGGATTTAATTTATATTACGTTTGATTAAACTATTTTTATTGTTTTGTAATTACATAAGTAGCCAGTTATTAATTAGAAGCTCTTATATACAACATTGCGTAGTTTAGAGAAATTGATTTTTCAAGATTTGAATGAAGAATAACTGAAATGCAATACTTAAGTTTGATCAGTCTTTGGACATTATTTTCTATTTTTTATGTAGGACTTTATTGCAGTACATAGATGAAGAATTAATGTTGAGGTAATTTTTTATTTTTTTCAGTTTCTTTTTTTTTGTATCTTATGCATCCGTTTTTAAATTAATTTTTTATCGTTTGTTTATATTTTTGGTTTGTAAATAGTTTATACTCATGGTAACATTCTAATTAAATGCATATTAACTTACAGTACTATTTCTGCTTTCGAAATTTATGTTAGGTATGAAATGAAATTTCAAAACAAAAATGTAATCACTCAAATGAAAAATTGACTTTCGTTTGTATTTGTTTGTGTGATCCATATATTTTTAAATAACATCTAGTTTACCAAGATGAAATTTGGATTTAGCTTCTTAGTGTTTTTGAAAAGAAGAGTTAGTGACCTGTAAATTAATTGGCATAATGAGTTGATTTAACAGTTTTGGTTCAAGAAGGTAACACATGAATGAGTAGATATTAGAAATAAGTTTGAGCAGTTAAGTCTTATATAGTCAAAAATATTTGTATTACATTGTACTGAAAATTAACAATAGGTGGGTTTCTATTCCTTCAAATAGTTCAGGCGAAACCGATACACTTCATTCTAATGCTTTGTAAGAAATAAAATCTTATTGTTAATCAAAAATACTCAATTTTGTTATACGAGGAGTGTACTCTTCCAGGAGTGCATTGTTCCCAAAGACAAAAATTACTGTAACTTTATCAATAGCAATTTAACAAGTACAATTGCTTGAAATGTTTCTCATATCTGAATCTACGCCCACTACACAAGATCCCTAAAAGCCGCAATGTGTTATTGCATTTGATTTGACTTTAATGAACTGCAGAAGTTATACAGCCATTTAATGAAAGTACATCATACTGGTTAAAATTGTATGTCTTACGCAGTTGCCGATGCTTCTGAATCTTTACAACAAATGCATAGAGGAAAGAAGAATACCGGATATTTGGAAAACAGCAAAACTGGTCCTTGTACCTAAACACAAGGTGGATAACGAATAAGATCTGTCAAGCTCATTCAGACCTTTATGTCTTAAAGATGATCAATTTGCTTGAAAGAGTCTGATGTGCTATCCGACAGACAGTATGGGTTCCGCAAAAGGAATGTCAACAATCGATGCATTATAAAAAGTATATGAAGTTGCTGAGTGCGCAAACGAAGGCACTCAGAAGACGCGCCAACTCTGCGCCGCTAGAATATTAGATGGCCAGAACGCTTTTAATTCCACATATTGGAAGAAAGTACTAAGTGCACTAGAGAGAAGGAAAATTCATATTTATCTACAAACAATAGTACGAAATTATGTTTAAGAAAGATATATGCTATGTGATGCAAATGGAACACAAGTTAGGCTGAGCCTTAGCAGCAGTGTCCCACAAAGTTTAGTTATTGGATCAACTCTCTGGAATATTATGTACAACAGTCTTCTGGAAACAATAATATCACATAGGGTTACACTTAGAATTAAGACAGCAAGAAAATATAGCTAATACATGTCTAAAAATTGTCAGTGAGTGGATGAGAGCAAATTCTCTTAGTCTAGCTCCAGAGAAAACGGAAGCTATTATGCTAGTTGGTCGCAGAAGGGTGAGTCCTTCACTGCTCTCAATCGAAGATCACCAAATAAAATTTAAAGAAACAACCTTTACCAAAATGCGCCTTTGCCAAAATTGGGAGGACCGAGTACTTACAAAAGGAAACTGATGTGTTAGGTGAACATTATTGTATGCCGCCCCAGTATGGGCTAAATCAATGAACTGGTCAGACTGGCAGAACTTATTGACAAATTCCGATCGGGGCAGGTGGACATATACCTTAATACACCAAATAAGACCTTTGATGGAAATAGCTCATGGTGAGTAAAATTTTTGGGCAACATAGTGACTCACAAGTCACGGATTCTTGGCCCTATATATTACAAATGTGGTAAAAAGACAGCACGCGTTTGCGAAACTACGAGTAGGAGAGGAGAAGAGGTGTTACATAACAACTAAGAAAATATAGTACCCATAATGCTGGTATCACCAATATAGTGGCAACTAGTGGTAACTTACATGACCTCGGTGATGATAAGAAAGTATGACTGCGAACTAAAAGGAAGTCCGAGGACTAACTAGACAATAATTAAATAATTTTGTAACTATTTTAAAGTGCTAATCCTAACAAATGTGGAAGTGTAGTGCGAAAGTAACTTGTTAAATATTAACGTGTCGCGCACCCGTTTGAACCCCTAATGTGAAAACGGGTCCGTGGCTTGATCATCCTACACAAAAAAGTTGCCGAAGTTCTGTCTATATAATTGATTTTTACGAACCAATAAATTTTTTTAACTTTTTAACTCTTGTACCAACTTTTGTATCATGGATAACTTTTGTACCAGCTTTTGTTCTACGGATAACACAAGATACCCATAAAAGGAGTCAACCAGAATAACTATGCTGAACCATTTGAGATCAACATCTTATGTAATCGTTGCGAATGCTTTAGTAACATCACAAAATATTGTTGATGTTACTCACCTTTTGATTCATAGGCATCTTTATGCTTTCGGTTAAATGAGGAACAACTATATGGTAGAGTTTCTCTTCTTGAGGCAAAATTGACAAATTCTGAATACGGTTTTCATTTTAGTTTTAATATTATATATAATGCAAAATATTGCAGAGAGTGCTTTTGTTTGAATTGAATAATGTTTGAAAATAATTATTTTATATTACCTACAAATTGTTACACGTTGAGTAAGTTTCAATGAGTAGCACATAATATTAACAACGAATTGGTCAGGGATAGAAGAAGAATGTATGAGAGGTGTGGGTGGTCAATGTATGAACGGTATAATAGGATGAGGGAAAGTATGAATTGTGAGGTAGAAGTTGAAGAAACGTTGCTCGATGTAGAAGTACATGAGAGAAATGAAAGAATTAGAACGAATAGATACACTAGGAAATAAGAATTTTGTATGGTTGAAGGTATTTTACCAGAATATTTGAGATCGGGAAAAAGTATGAAAGAAAGAAGGATGATATCAAGGATTAGGTGTGGTAGTGAGGAAAGGGGAAATAAGTATTGGATATGAGTCATATGGATGGAAGGTAGAAAAGGGATAAGATGGAAAGAGATAAAGATAAAAAAGAAGCATGAAGGGAAAAACTAGACGTGTAAAAGTCTTTGTTACGTATTATTCGTAGTTTTTTTATTTTTAATTATTTTGTAAAGAATTGTAGTGATATTATATGTTGTAAGAGGAAAAGTGTTTAATTTGTATTGAAAATTGTAGTTTTATGTCAACAGAGGTTTATACTACAACATAATACACTACAACATTTTATTGAATTTTTAAATTTGTTCAAGAAATTTCATTGGGAATGTCTTAATTGATCAATTATTTACATTAACCTAATAAAAATGACGTTTCCTTAATTATATTATTTTAGATTTTGAATTACGAAATCCTAATTAAATCCAGATTTCAGTATGGTTTACGAAAATAATAATTGTAACTGAATGAATATGTAGGACTTTGGTTTTGATTGTTACTAAAAACAATCTATAAATTTCATATTAAAGAACCGGCTTAGTTTTCATACTCTTGCTTCTTACACCAATTTCATATCTGACACCGTAAGGAATTACTACACCTGAAAAAGATATTTTGCATCAAATCGTAGCTTACTAAACACGAAATATAAGAGCAATCTACAGGTTTATGGGTGATTGGTTTGATTTTTATCGAGTTTTTTGTGTGTAAGCTTGTTCACTTTGCACTTTTTTTGTTTGTTTAACATTTTAGGGGCACCTATAAGTATCAGGCATCAGATCCTTATACGCAACAGTAAGTATACAGTTTTAACACACATATTTTATTTCTACTTGTTATTAGTCTTAGAAAATAAATAATTAATGTTTTTAGTACACTGGTATTCCTTCATTTCAATCGCTTTACATCCATGCCAGATATCTGACGTTTCTATGTTTTCATTTAATGTCGTAGTCCGATTCATAGTAGTAGGTTTTATCAGATGTTTAAATCCAAACCTGTGATGAGTTGATTTCAATTGATTTGATAAAATTTTATATCAACGTCACTATTGCTACCAGCAGAAAGTATGCTATTTCTATGTAATTAATATTTTCTCATATGTATAGTCTACGCGCTCTAAGATCAACATATTGCGTCATCAATTTCATTTTTGCATATTTTATATATCATGCATATCATTTTTCCTCAAAAATGTAGCATGTTAGCTATAATTTAGCGTGCTTGGCTGTGCAGAATCTTTCCGGAAACCCGATTATTGTTTTAGGAAACATTTTGAAAAATATAACTAATAAAATAATAAAACAACAAATATGACAAAACTAATATTGAACATAAAAACCATAAACCGTAACGTATAATAATATATTATCACGAATAACCAATACAAAAACAATGAAGACAACGCAAGCAACCATGCAAATGGCGAATTATGCACAAAATCAGGTAGGTTGATGCTGTCAATGCTTTAGGCGCTACTCGACGATAACTCGTTACTGCACATTGTGTTGATCTTAAAGTGCGCGGACTATACCTATCATTGATAGTTGTTACCATAACCAAAATTCTAAACGAGATTCGAGAACATTCATATCAGGGACTATTCGCTAGCAAAATATTCTAATGTTTGATTTATTCGTAGTTTTGTAGAAAGAATTTTTTTTCAAGTGTTTATTTTCTGAATTCCTTGTTCGCGTCATTCCATAGAGTCGTGTCACACGCGACTGATTAGATGCTGATGGTCAGAACCAGTCAGGACTGATGATCAGACCTATATTTTCACATGAGTTTCTAATCAATATGTAAAAGATGTTGCTACGAGGTCAACACGAATTCGTGGAACGCGTTGTTGTCGCTTTGTGTATTCGCCGATTCGCAGATCGATGTGGGTACATCCATTAAATATGTGTAGAGGCGTAAAAGATGCTTTTGTTACCCTCTAATCCAATTTGAAAGAAGATGAATGGAAATTTTAAAATTACTTCCGAATTTAAAAATTTAATAACTTTTGAAGAACTTCATTCAAAAATGGAAAATGATTTAAAATGTAATGACCACATTAAGGTGACCAGACGTCCCGCTTTTTTACAATTTGTCCCCCGTCCCGCGACATCTTAAAAAAAATCCCGAATTTTGGAAAGAACGCGGTCAGACATATTAAAAAACTTGTTTTTTATATAATTTAATGAATTCTTGGCGTTTTAAATATGGAAATGGTTGTCAAAAAAAGGTCATCGAGTTTGTCATTTACTCACTAAACATTAATAAGAATGGATGACCACATCGGAGTTTCAATATCATCTGTAGAAAGATTAAGTGTAGCTTTACGGTAAGCAAGTTATAATAAAAATTATTTTTGCAACCTTTTGTATATTTTTATTGTTATAAAAAAATATTATTAAAAAATTTAGGCAGCCATTCAGAATATTACCAAGTAGGTACAAATCTTGAACCATATTAATTAAAAGTTCTGTACCGATAGGAAATGTTTTCTCCTTTTTCGAAGCCATAGCGATCGTTGTGGCTATTAAATGATAACAATGATTTTTTAAATACCCGGATGATCAGTCCTATGTGAAAACCTTTCTTCAACTGTTGACCCGAAGCAGAACTGATAGTACGCCAGAGGTGTCAGTTCGGGCTCTACCGTCGCTCGAACTGATTTCGCTTATATATTCAATGGCCCATTACATTCAATACTAAATGGCATCAGTCCTGACGGTCAGCGCTGCATCAGTCTCATGTGAAACGGCTCTTACGTTAAACAATATGCGCTTAGAATTTTATTATATCCACTAGGAAAATACAAAGCTTCATGTACATTTTTAGCGGTTGGAATTTTGAACGCTTCATCACTTAAAAAATATTCAAGAATGTTGACATACCAACTATACACATAAATGTTAGAAATATATTTACTTTTATTTTATTTTTTTTATTTAAGTTCTTTGGTACATTTGATGACCCCAGTGATTAGAAGTACCAATTTAATGGAATTTAATGTACAATATTAGTTTTATATGTGGTTTAGGGTGTTTCATTATGTAAGGCAAAAATAAAATGTAAAATTTTTGCAGACTTTGTTTACGTTTCGAATTTCAGTGATCTAAAAGATATATATATATATATATTTGAAGCCAAATTTGAAGAAGATTGGATAATATTTAGAGGTTGCACACTTGAATCAGTTTTGTAAAAGCTGGCAAAAATACGATTTTTCAATTTTAATTACTTTTATTGGGAAAACTAGAAATCACAAACTTAAAATAATATTAAAAGTAGGCACTAAGATCATAGGTAGTACGATTGGCAAAGCATGTGTTATATTAATTAATTTTTAACGAAGCAATCCCTTCTTTTATTCGCTTGGTGACGTCTTTTCTGTGATGCTCGACTGCCCTCCTGTTTTATTACTAACGAAATGGTTTGGTTTCTAAATTTTTAATAATATTTTCCTTAGCCTGAGTAATACGTTCGTCCAAAAAAGCCAGTCCTACGTTTGTTTATCACAGATACCAAAGATTTCTCTTAGCAATTGAGTACTTTTTTTACGTCTGGTATAGCATATCCAAATCATTTGGAGCCCATCGACTTACAATCGCCTCGTGCCAAACGCGAACATATATGAGGCTGCAATGAGATGTGAGATGAGTAACCCGTGTCATTCCTTTCAATTCTCGTTGAGGAATATTCAACTGTTTAGTGAAAAGGACAATTTTAAGTGCATATATTACCTTTGCCATCCACCTTGCTTCATGCAGAGCCCCTGGGATCCTGAAACTGAAGACGTTTTGAGACCAACCTCTTTGTACAGGAGTGAGAGTTGTAATAAATATTTGTAGTCTTCTCTTGGATGACTTCCGCCTTTTAGCACATTTTGGATGTAGTTAACCATTTTTTGTTGTTGTTCTTCCAGAAAGCCTTGAACAACACTCTCCGCGAATACTCCTTTCAATATTAATTTATGGGTGTGATGACAACAAGCCAACCACATCAATGTTCGTCCGAATTCCCTTTCAATTCTAGTACATGTCCCTTGGATCAGTCCTGTATTAGATGCTGTAGAACCAAAAGACATACCGATGATATTGTCACGTAGCCCAAATCGGTCCACTTCCCGAATAACTACTTCAGCCATCTGCTCACCAGTACTTTTCAGGTCAACAGGTGGTACGCCAAGCAAATGCTCAAATTCTTTGCCAGTCACTAGAACTGCAACTCAATATTCTAAAGTTTTGACACTCCCATGGGTAACAGTTTACTATCCCAATGCAACACCAAATGAGGATTTTCAAAGAGTGACTCTTGATTTTCTTTGCCATTTTACTTCTATTGATCGCCTGAGCTCGGTAAACGGTATTTGGAGATACGAAAATGTTTTTAACATCATGGCACAGGCTTTTGAAGTTGCTATAAATGAAGTACTTGCTTGTCGAATAGAGAGTTGTTCTCGATCCCAAGTAGACATGAGTTCTGATGAAGAGGTTTCAATCTAGAACTTTAACGTAATTTTTTTGATGCTGGATTCAAAAACTCGGCCTCTTCGTCACTAGGTGCTGATGATGATGGGGATCACTCTTCCCGTATAACTGTCTTATTGATTTCAGCGATAGTTTTGTAATGTTTATTCTTATGTAGATCATTTTTGTCTTTTTTGTACATAAGTTATTATTTTCTAGGTGAAAGCCTTGTCTACTGCACTCAATAACGAACTAATACGATCTTTTCTTTGTGACCTAAGAAATTCTTTTCCTTCTTATGATAGTCATGTGATCATGTCCATTACATTTTGCCGGGAAATGATAGAAGTACTTGTTACTTTGAAGGGATCCGAGCTTTTTAAAACTCAGCACTAGGCACCTTTTCTAGCAGCCAAATTCCTCTTTTGGTTCCCAAATTCGTCTTTTGGTTCCCATTACCTGCAAAAGATGAAAGAAATACGTGAGAAGCCCATTAGTACAAAGCACTTCAATATTAGAAATTTCACTAGTTTGAGTGTGCAACCTTTAAATATGATCCAAGTGTGCAACCTTTAAATATTATCCAACCTTCTTGAAATTTGGCATATTTATCTTTTACATCACTAAGACTCGAGGCGTAAGCAAAGTCATATGAAAATTACATCTTTGGAAAAATGAAACATCCTAATGTGGTTGTTTGTTTTGTTTTGCACAAAAACATTGTGTCACTGAATGTTTTAGCGTACACAACGAACTAAAGTTCCTTCAAGTAAAAATAAACATACTCTCCAAAATCAAAAAGTAAACGATCAAATCCTGTACAGTCAACTGTGAATTGTGGGGAATTTGTAAAATCTGCTATTGTGTTATTAAAATTCCCATCGAGGGCGTACGCAAGCTGGGAGCCACCATTACCTAGCTTCAATTAACTTAAATTAGGCATATTTATGTTTCTAAATTAAACAATCTTCCCCACGGATAATATCCTTAGTAACAATATTAGATCTGCTTAGTCCTTTAATTATTTGCATTTGATGAGGATTCTTTTTTATACAACACCCACAGTGAAATCAGCTTTTCTCCGCTAAAATACTATATAAAAACATTAATACCTCTGTAATTGTAAGAGTCTTATACTTTTTCTGACTTTGAATGTGCATGGTACTACGTGCTCATAAATATTCTTCCAGAAAACTTATTAGCATCATTTGGATTTGTGTAAATACGTGAAGAATTTCAACGCTTTCAGTGTTTGTTCTTGATGTGCAATACTTAAATTTGTTTTTGTGAAATGTAAAATGATCAACTTGGATGTGATATTTCTAGAGCAACACTTCCAGTCAAAGATTCTTCATCATCGGACCTCCATCATAACGAAAATCCTGACACTTTAAATAGTATCACTTTAGCACAACTCCAGGACGATACCAATATATCCGAGGCGAATTCATCTCGTCTGCGAAGACCACTTTCTCCATTGGGTGTCATTAGTGGATTTCAATGTAATGTGGCAACCCCTTATGGAGGAGCAATTGCTTTGCACTCAGCCGGATCGGAACTTGTTAATATGCCAGGAGGTGGATTTGAGAGACCGGCCAGTGATGGTTTTGTAGTGACTGGTTCTAGTAATGGGTCTTCCATTGGATGTGTGGTGAATAATAGTTTAAACGGTAATTAAGTATTGTTTTAATGTAAAGTATTTTTATTTGTTAGAAGGATTTTAACGATTCTTTTATAGTATTTCTAAAATTTCTGAAAAGAAAAAGTAAAATTGACAAGATTTTACTTTTTTTATGATAAATCTATTTTTCTGTAATTGTACAGGTTCGCCACGACGTCATTCGTCAGCAGATGAAATTTTTGGACTAGTCAGCGGTATGTCACTAAACGGTGAACGGTCGCGATCACCAAATGCTGTTCATTATGAACATCATCACCAGCATCATCCACACTATGCACATCTTCAACAGCAACAATATATGATTCCAGCTTCCCCGAGTGGAGGCACTACCACTGCTGCTTTGATATCAAATAACGGTATATATCAACAGTTATATCAACAGACTCAGCAAAGACAAAGATCGTTGAGCGATTCGGCGAGGAAAGACAGAAATATTAATGGTAAATAAAAAGTAATATCAAAAGGATATTTGTTATAATTGATGATATTTAGTTTGTACAACACTTCGTTCAATCAGCGTTTTAAAGCCGTGAGATTGACTAAGACTGGATAAGTTTATGGTTCAAATGATCCTTACAAATACTGGAATTTTAGGAATTCCAGTATTTGTATTAGGAACAGGAATAAGTCTTCATTCAATGTGATCTATGACCTGAATCCGAATATGATCCCCATTTTCCCTCATCACCCGCCGTTTTCTGGGGCCGCTCCCCTTATTATGTTTATCACTTTTGCGTGATTTTATGTCCATATGTTTGATTTGGAGGGGCAAACGAATTTTTTAACCGTTAAATTGCTTCTGAGGGACTAGAAAGGTGACAGTTTATAACGAATGAACATTTGTAGCAAGAAGGAGAAAAAATAAATTAAATTGTAAAAAAACAATCGTAATAAACGATCATTTTTGCCGGACCGTTTTTATCGGTTTTTTTCTCAGGTTTTTCCCTTATTTTATACATATTTCACGCATATTACATATTGCATATTACAAATTCCAAAGTGCCAAATTCCAATTACTATTTAACTATGTCACGCGTGTACAAAAATCATCCCGATCACTTCTGCTATGTTTGCGGTTAATTGAGTTTGAAAGCGCAAAGAAAACACCTTTCTCCGCTTCTTACAACTGCATATAAATATTACTTTGATCGCTAAGTTGACGATCAGGACTAGGATTGGGCACCAAAGTTTTGCTGTACTACTTGTTGCAGTAGTTTGACGAAATCGCTCAAAGGTACCTGTAAATCTATGTCATTTGCTTTGTCCATGGTTTGGCGCGAACCTCGTTATCTCACAGATTGTTACTTTTGTATGACTTCCACCATCTGATTCTCTAGCAAAAGTAAACACAATATTCAGTATCCTAATATCCCTTCAGCTGTATAACCAGTTCATCACAACGCATCTTTAGCAATCCCTGTGCCCCAAAAACGCTGCAGTTAGAAACGGATTTGAAAGACTTTGAGCTCGAGCTTGGACCATCGACGATGAAGAATATGTAACTGATTTAGTTCATCGACAACCGCACCCCGTAACTCAGTCAGAATTGAATGGTCTCGTCTGGGATTTGGAGTTACCCAAGAGTAAATCTCAACTTCTTGGATCTCGACTTCAGCAGTGGAATCTGCTGATTCAATGCACTAATTCAAATGCACTCACAACAGAATTGAAGATGCCATGTGACCACAAATGCAGACTGTTCATAGACTCATCAAAGACAAGCTTGAAAGTTGCCCTTTTGGCCAATGGAAATAAATTACCAGAATTCCCGATTTCATACTCTGTGGATATGAAGGAAACATACGAAAACATCAGCCAAATCCTTAATGAAATCAGTTATCACGATTATAGTTGGAACATTTGCGCTGACTTAAAAGATGTTGGTGTACTCACGGACCTGTAGTCAGGCTTGACAAAATACTGCTGTTTCCTATGTGAAGCCTTGCCTGAAGACAAACATTACATCGTCCGGAACTGGCTTCGCCGAAAATGTCGTTCACGATACTATAGTCCCAATGGAAAATATTTACTTGCCGCCTTTGCACAACAAACTCGGATTAATCAAACAGTTTGTCAAAGCAGTGGACAAGTTAGGTGATGGATTTCAATTTTTGAAAACTACGTTTCCTCGTCAGAGTGAGGCTAAAATCAAGGAAGGAGTTTTTGTGGGCCCCAAATTAGAAAACTTTTCCACGATTCGACATTTATGGAACATTCTAATCGAAAGGAAAAAACGAGCATGGCTTTCATTCAAAAACGTGTATGATATCTTTTGGGGTAACAACAAAAGTGATGATTAGGTCGCTCATGTCGAGGAATTGCTGTCAGAGTACAAGCCCATGCGGTGCAACATGTCCCTTAAAGTGCATCTCCTGCATTCGCACCTGGAATTTTACCTTGAAAATTTCGGACGAACACGGAGAACGGTTCCATTAAGACATCAGTCAGTTCAAGAGTAGTTTTTCCAGGGAACTGGAATGCGAGCATTTTGACATTGGTACGAGACACTTCTACTTCAGGATACAAGAGGAAAACAAACCCGAGATTAAAGTACTTTATTACATATTTTTGTTTAAAAAAATGCGATTGCCCCCTCCAAATCAAACTTATGGCAATCAAATCACACAAAAGTGATAAACATAAGGGGAGGACAGCGTCGCCAGTAAACGGTGGGTGATGGGAGAAACGAGGGTCATATTCGGATTCAATGGGGTTATTTTATATAAGAATAAGCTATATTGGTGTCATGGCTCGACAAACATTTTTTACAGGTGTAAAAAAAAACGTATTGGTTTACAGACTCTGAGAGTCTTTTTCTATACGACGGAATTTACGTTGTACTTCACTTTTGCAAACTTCTCGACTTTCAATATTTTACCTCACTCGACGGAGACATTTTTCGACAGTCGGAAATATCAATTGGTACTGAACCATGTGGGACAAAATATCTCATTTGGCAGTCTTTCCCAATCTGGTTACACAAGCTTTCCTTTCGCCACAAGGTAACAATTTATGCGAAAGTATACATTTATGAATATACATGCAAAAATACTAATGAGTGTATTAAATAACGTTTCATTCTGAATGTATTGGGTACACATCAGCACACATAGTACTTATTTGGTGTTTGACTACCGAAAACAACATAGATTTTGTGCCTAAGGATATGAGTCCTCCCAATTTTTCTACTGCTGATGTATTGAGTGATATTGGCTTGTCAATGTTTTGAAATATTTTAAAAATAATTTAAAATTGATGTTAAATATATTCAATAATTTAAAATTGATTTTAAGTACATTGAATAATTTTAAAATAATTTTATATTACTGTAAATATGATTTCTCTTTGAAATAGGTTCAACCGATCTAGGAGAAACTCCGCATAATCATGAATCGAGTACACCGGATCTAGTCGCTTGTCCTCCGGTTCCTCCTCGTAAACATCGCCGAAGACATACACCGCCTCGTCCGCCTAGTAATGGTTTACCGCCTACGCCTAAAGTTCATATGGGTGCTTGCTTTTCTAAAGTAAGTATTCCAATACTGTATCACCTGATTCTCCAAAGTAACTAATTCATTGTTTTAAACCTACTAATTTATTTGTATCCATATGAATTGTGTTTTTGTAAAAAATTTGGAATCGTTTGATTTTGTTTACTTTTTATATTAATTATTGAACCCTTTTAATGCTAATACTTACTTACCAACCTTTGCTAATATTTACTTACATATTTACTTACCAATTTATTTACTTACCATTTATTAACTTACTATCATCCTAGAGTAATAAATACTGATGATTTTTTTATAGCGTTCACTCTTTTCCGTTCTGAATCACTATCGGCGCCTATTTAACCAGTCTTATGATTATAAGTTTCTCACTGACAATCTCTCTATGCGTTTTAAATACGCATGCTATTCTTAGTATATTCTTCTAGTATATTTTTTGAACATTCATTATTTTGATCACTCGTACATTTCTTATTTATCTTTCCACAGTCGGATAGCAGTTATAAAAGTTTGATATTGAATATTTCTTCTGATTTTCACCAGAAGAACATTTCAAGTGCCAGTACTTTATCCTCGTACTTTCTTTTGAACGGGAATGTTCCGTTCAATATACATTCATAACATTCAATATACATTCAGAACAATGTATTGGTAATCCGATGTATTGGTAATTTTATAAATTTGGAAGTGCTAGGTGAGGTCAGAATAGATTTTTATTTCAAGATATAGTATTTCTCCCTGTACAGTGCCATGAAGTAATAAATGGGTGAAACCTTCCAAGTTTCTTTTTCTGGTAAAACTTATAATAGAAGATATATCAGAGCCAATTTCAAGACTGTCGTTCATTGCCTAATTTTCAACCAAGTAAAATGCTCCGTGCCTGAGGTTCCTAACTTTTTTAGTAGAATTTACTTTGAGTTATGATAGCAATATAACTTGCCTGCGCAATTGCATAAATATCTTGCTCATCAAAATTACGCAAGAACCCATTTATGACCAGATAGGAGGATATAGCCCACCTGTCGACTCCCTACAGAGGCTTGTACAAAGATCTTTTTTAAATATTTGAGGTTAAAAGTTGCAATTTGCTCTGATAAATAATTTTGGAATATTTAATATGCCAAATTATCATACCCATTCTTAACATTAAGAGGTGTATTCTATATTTAAGTACACTTTATTATAGGTATTTAATGGATGTCCTTTAAGGATACATTGCACTGCATCATGGATACATCCAGATACACGGGATCAACACATATTGATTGGTGCTGAAGAAGGCATTTACAATCTAAATTTAAATGAATTACACGAAACGGCTATTGATCAATTGTATCCGAGACGAACTGTATGGATGTACGTTATTAAAGATGTCCTTATGACACTTTCAGGTTGGTTTTAGCAATTATTTTGTTTAACTTCTGATAAGTAAACCAATAATTTATTTTTGTCGCTAACGGTATTGAGTCATCACTGTTAAGCCTAACCCCAACGAAGTTCCTTTTATCAGTAGAAAAAGCTTATTTTTCTTATGATTCTTTAACTATTTTATTTATGAATTTTTAATTATATTTAGTTTTTGTAACATGCATATGTGGTTTTTAATTAGCTGTGCATTCAAACGAATGGATTTAGTAATAGGCAGGTGCATAAGAAAAGAAAAGGCATTTTAAAATAACTGTATTGATTCATTTTACGTGATATTTTAAAAAGACCCTTCTCTGTCTTTGCACCCATCATTTCTATATCTTGTTTCAAACTTTTTTCAAAATTAAATTGTGAGAATTGTTTCATGTGATCATATCTCTCTTCATCTATTAGCTATCTTTCGGCGAAGTTCTGGAAGTTGAAAGAGAGGACGGATTACTTGTAGCTGGAACATATGGTTTGAATAGGAAAACATTTATGAAAATGGACGACTTGGTCTATGCATGTATGCATACATGCATACATGCATACATGCATACATGCATACATGCATACATGCATACATGCATACATGCATACATGCATGATATATGTTACCTATGGCTTCTAAACCGCTCAACCGATTACGATCAAATTTTCAGGAAGCCTTTAACATAGTATAGCGGGTTATCCTGTCAAGTTTGGGTAAATCGGGAACACGGGAATACGGGATCACGGGAAGAAGGAAAAAATATATGGGTTTCTAAACCGCTCAATCGATTTCGATCAAATTTTCAGGAAAATTTTAACATAGCATAGTGGATGTCCTATAAAGTTTGGTGATATCTAGATTACGGGAACTCGGGAACACATATCCTTGAAATGTTGTTAGGCCATATCCTTAGGCGCGGCCGCAAGCGGTAATTAGGACCGTAATGTGCACGGGAATACGGAATTACATATTCTTGAAATTTTGTTAGGCATATCGCTGGTCGCGGTAATCAGGCAATGTCGCTGGCCGCGGTAAATTCCCGGCCCTTTGATATCAGACTCAGGTTCATTACATCTCAGACTGAGCCACAGATGTTCTTATATATAAAAATTAACTTCCCTATGTTTGTGTTCGCAAAACTCGAAAACTACTCGACTGATTGACTTCAAATTTTAACACAAAGTTACATTTACTCCAAATAAGAAGAATATATATAAAAATGCGGGAATACGGGAACACATATTCTTGAAAATTTGACACAAGGTTGCATTCTAATACGCGCGTGTTTTTATATACTTAATACGGCAACACGGGAATACGGGATCAAAGTTCAAATCTGATCAAATCAAAACAAGTCAGATCAAATTCAATCAAATCCTCCCATATTTTTATAATATATTTGTAATGGATTTAATGGTTTTCTTTATTTTTCTTTTTCATAACCGTTGGACGCTCCTTGATAATTTGATAGACCAATCGCCGCTATTGTCATTTTTTACTCTTTAAAAGTTCCGATGCTTCCTTGTATTTTGTACGTTGTCTTAATGTGCGATCAGGACTAATTTTCCAATTGAATTAAGTAATTTGTTTTTATTCTGTATTGCTAATAATACATGATCTTTTTCTTTCAATTTAACCTTATTGTCACGTTTTAGAACCAACTCTTTTAATTTTTATTACGCTATTTGTATGAAGATTAATTAATCTAAATACTTGATTCACAATATTTTGGGCACGCTTTTCAATAAGATTAGATGACGATTCCCGTACGTTAAAGAGCATCAAGTTGGTAGATTTTTCAATATGATCGGCGACTTCTTCAAGTATAGAAGAGTTGTTTTTATTTTCGATAGATTTTTATCGGTGGTTCAGGATCTGAATCTCGTCTTTTAACTTCTTGTTTTCTGCTATTAGTTCAGCAATTTCTCGTTGAAAAGATTCCTGAAGAACTTTAAAATCTTGTCTCATACTGTTTAGAATCCTTTTTAGATCATTGTTAGAATGCTGGTTGGAGTCGTTCATATCAAATTTGGATTTAGGATTTTTAGACCTTGATAAATTAGGACCCTTCACAGATTTTTTATATCAAAATCTACCTCGTTGACAAATTTTTCATCTTTTGTGCACTAATAAAATGTCGTCAGTATTGTTTTTACCCATTACTTTAGCTTCTTCAAGCGTTAAACCAGAGCATTAATCGTGATGGATCCACTTTTTGCAGATTTTACATAATATTGAATATTCAATACTTGACTTTATAATTAATGCAATTGATTAGTCATTGTAAA
>WYDF02177234.1:0-22024 GCA_009867245.2 Adranes taylori | reverse complement strand
AAATCTCAATTAAAAGAATTTATCTATAACTTGTCACTGTGTAATTATGATGTAATTTGTATTTGTGAAACATGGTTGTCAAAAGAGATATCACACGTAGAAGTGGGAATGAATGAGTATAACGTATGTAGATTGGATAGAAATAAGTGTACGAGTGAGAAGAATCGGGGCGGAGAAGTAATTATGTTGGTCAAAAAAGCATTTGCATCACATATAATCAAAAATTCAGAAGAGGGAGTGGAGCAAGTATTTATAACAATAAGAACAAAAACGGTCAAATTAATTATTGGAGTAGTGTATTTACCACCTGGGTCTTCGGAGGAGAAGTATGAAACCTATTGTAGGAAAGTTACTAATATTATGGAACATGAGGATGGTAAAATTATACTACTTGGAGATTATAATCTTCCTAACGTGTCTTGGAGAAATGAAGAGTTTGGAGGCACACTCAATCCAAAAGCGTGGAAAGGTGCTTATATTTTATCTGATACTTTACGAGTTTTATAATTTAAAACAATTTACAAATGTACCAAATAGTAGTGGAATTTTCTTAGATTTAGTATTCTCTAACTTAGAATGTATGGAAGTGGAAGAGTTACTATTGAAAGAATCCCTCCATCTATAGTATTTATATCAGCTCAGAAGGACAAAAGTGGGATAAACTAAAATTTGAAGAAATAAAATATAACTTTCAGCAGGTCGATTATGAAAATATTAATACTTTTTCGAAAGAGCGATTAAATCATTTTATATTTTGAATCACGCTATTTATAAGCATGTTCCAAAAGTTAGTCAGATTAAATAACTTTCCTGCGTGATTTAATTCGGAACTAAGATATATAACGGTTAAGAAGAAGAAGGCGAACAGTTTTTGTCAATCTAAGGCAACATCTGATTACACCATTCTTGCAAATTTAAGAAGTAGGAGTAAAGAATTATCTAAGATTTGTTATAATAATTACCTGCGAAACTTAGATAAATATATAATTCAAAATCCTACGCAATTTTGGAAATTTTAAGGGATAAAAGTAAAGGTGGGAATATACCAAGTAATATGAGATTAGAGAATGAATGCTCAATGAATAGATCAGATGTCTCTAATCTTTTTGCCAAACATATTATGTATTCGAGGACACAAACAAAAATAAGACGTAATCAGTTGGGGTCAAAATGTTCTTATCCGGATTATGAGACAATTGAATGTCCGGTGTTCAGTATTATTGAAATTATAGAACCGATACAAATATTAAAATATAAGAATTATGGATTGGATGGAATTCCGACATTATTTTTTAAATGTTTATATACCATATGTACTCCAATACATTTATTATTCAATAAGTCATTAAAAGAAGAAAAATTTCCAAATAGATGGAAAAGAAGTTTTTTGGTACCAATCTATAAAACTGGAGATAGAAATAATATAATGAACTATAAAGTGTGTGTCTTCTACTATAAAGAGTGTGAAGTACAACAAATCGTATCTTCCCAAGATGTTGAAAAAATTGATGGATGATTATTTGCAATGGGCATGCAAATCATTGTTAATAGAAGAGCAACACGGTTTCCCTCATGGTAGATCTACTGTTTCCAATTTAATGATCTATGTGAAATACATATTTTTGTAGTTAAACAAACAACAGAAAGTAGGCTTCCACGACAATCTGGTCAAGTGGTTCCGCAGTTTTTAAGTGATCTGGAACAAGAGGTTAAAATAAATAGTTATATCTCAAAATCTTTCAAAGTGAATTGTGGGGTGCCACAAGGTAGTCCTTGTGCCCCGCTACTATTTTGTTTCTTTGTTAATGATCTAAAAGGGATATTAACAAATACAAATTTTCTAATATTTACTGATGATTTAAAAATATATAAAAGATAACATCGAATTTGGACCAGGAAAGGTTACAAGAAGACATTAATAAGTTAGTTCAATGGTCTATAAATAATGAATTATTACTGAATATATCAAAATGTTATACAATGTCATATACTAGATCTAAGAATGTTTTAAATTTTGAATACAAAATAGATAATTCACAATTGAAAAAGGTCGATTCTATTCGAAATTTAGGAGTTGTATTTGATAAAAAGTGCAATTTCGCGAAATATTAAAATTATTACCTCGAAAGCAAACAGGATGCTCGGATTTATATCTAGAAATTCCTATGAATTTAGTTTAAATACTTATGTCAGGGTATATAAGGCATATGTGAGGCCAACTTTGGAGTATGCTTCAATATTGGGATCTCCACAATATATGTGCTACAAAAGATGATGAAGAAAATTCAAAACAAATTTCTGAAACAGTGTAGTCATAAAATGAAGAGTTGTTGATGAAATCAATTATATAGAGATCAAAAGGATTTTGAATATAGACACTTTAGAAAAAACGAGGGATATTGCGTAAAAAAGGAGGGAGAATTGTACCTACTTCTCATAAAAAGTGCTTAATATCTATATATCAACAACGGTAGGTATGCAACATTATAAACAGCAAATATTCCATGTAAACTTGGTTGCATCCAAAAAGTGATAATTCATATTAAGAGTTTCATTTTTAAAACCAGCGCGCTTGTGTCTCAGTGTGTAAGCATCAAATTTCAAAGCCGTGATACTACTGATAAAGAGGATGCTGGTGATCCCTTATAATAATGGGTGAAATGGCGCCATACATCTTCAACAAGCCTTTTTGAAGTCATTTTCTGGTATGATTACTGATATTATGCACCTACTACAAATTAATATCTAAGTTTGCTTACATTACAAGCAGATACACTTCCATTTACTCTATAAATAATCTTTCTTTATGAATACTAATACTCTATAACTGCTTATTGGTTAATTTCATATCCTTATTATACTTTTATTTTAACAAATGTTCGACTATCGATGTTTATTGTTGCATTTATATTGATCTTACGAAAATAAATATATGATTCTTAGTATTCCATTTATTTCAGGAAAGGTGGGTTGTAAATTTAACATACCTAAAATAGGTGGTTTTGTGTGTGTCGTCAGTAACTGATGCTGCCCAACCAGCGGCGAACCGGCTGTATTTGTCAGTGCAATAACAGCGTTCGTAAAAGCGGCGGATGATGTGGAAGGTGCAGCTCCCGTAGCGGATGATACTGTAACCATACCACCTGGTACAGGCGGAAATGCAACGGTTTGTGCTTTCTGTAGTGCACCGTATGCAGTCTGCAACCCCGTCGTGCCAGTAGTGGTCGTAACGCCCATTGGGAAGCCCTAAATAAAGACAAAAAATCATAAAGCCATGGCAAATATGATTCATTATAATTATTAAAGAGAAAAGCGCTTTCGAAAGTGGAAAAATTTAGTGATGCGATAAATAGTACCCCGCTAATCTGTTGCATTGATACGGATTGACTTTGATAGCAACTATAAAAACATACCTCTATACCAACCTATCTTATTTTTAACAAATTTTTGACTGATTGCTTCAAAATGTTTTAAAAATATGAATTGTATATAGAATAAATACACTAATCAGTCAAGTTTAAATGAAATTAAAACAATATCTTTAGTATAAGAAAACAAATAAAAAATACAAGAAATATGCGTGTTCCAAATAAATTTTAATATCTTACCTGCGGATGTAGTCCAGCTGTTAATGTACATAAATCATTGACAAGCAACGTATCGCCTGAATGCAATTTGATATGAAGTGCAAGAGCTTCGGGTGAATTAAAGCTGGCACCACATTCACTGCATGCCATTGGTTGTGCCTGCGTAGTAACAGTTTGCTGTTGCTGTTGTGCAACGGCCAGCGCTTGTTGCGCCTGGAATTGGTACGAGATCTATGACAATTTAAAAACCGTCTGATAAGTAGCACATGATTGTACATACACATAAATATATGCATCCGTCTAGTGAAATGCCAGAAGACACCTAATTTAACGAACACTTTTAGAACAGATAATTGATATTAAGGATGTGATATATTTTACACCACTGAGGTTCAACTTTATTCATTTATACTTTTCAATGTAATAAATAACTTGATAAAATAACAATAACACAAAATTTACAAATACAATATTCAATTATTGAAATCCAGCTAAGTACTGTGAAATGAATTTGTTACGTTTTTTCTTTTGTGATAGTATCTTATTACTTTTTAATAATAAGTCTACTTACAAAAACAGGGGGATCAAAATATACTGTATTCTATCGCCATCACATTTAATAGTTTTTATAAATTATCTTTAGAAGGCTTCATCAAGATTATATAACCTAACAGTCACGGTTTCACTCTTTGTGGAATTAATGTAGATTTGGTTTACGTAGCTTAACAATGATTTAATAGGCATAGAAGCTACAGATTTATGAATAAACAAACTTGTTTGGTAAGGAATTATTTTCCTTAAAATTATTTATAAGACAACTACTTCAAAGGCAACAAGTATGTACACTCGTAAGTAAGTCTCATGAAAACCTCAAAAATATTGTCTTCTTCTTCTTATAATTTTATTTTACGTTGGCCTATTTTTGTCCTACAGGCCTAACACCGACTCTACGAGCCATAAATAAGATACATATATGATCGAAAAATATGTAGTTCAGGAAATATTGAAGTGAAGTGGAAGAAACAAAAAATCAACAGGAAAGCAGGGATTCAGTGTCAAAGGATTAGACCATTTAACTTGCCCTAGATTTTGGATCTGGGATTTGAGTATCGGAAACAGAGGAATAATTAGGCTTCAGACTAATCATTGGTAACGTATCCCCCATTTTGCTAAGGAGTCCGCCATGTCGTTGCCTGGAATACTACAATGATCTGAGATCCAACATAATTTAATAAGATACTTATTGCTATAAATAAGCCTGATAAACATTGTCTTTAATTAGGAATTTTACAAAAGACGATTTCGTATCAAAACCCGGGTTTCCCAAATTAGGACCTGCTGTAAGACGATCCGAGAAGATTACTGTACTCTTAATATAACGCAAATGCATTAATTCTTCAGCCAAAAAAGAAATGTTAAAATTTGAAGACAATTTAATTGCTAAATTGATGTCCAAACTCTGAAAAAAATACGAATAGCAACTGACTTAGGGTTAGCCGATCCATCCGTGTACACCTCCACTGCATCAGTTGATTGACCCACCCAAGAAGATCTACGACATAAAGGAGTACCATACAAAAATAATTCTTTATACGAAATTAAATTATATATTAAGAATACAAAAGGGAGCGATACATTAATTTCTGCGAGAACTGAACAAAGAAGAAATTTATTAACCCTATCATAAGCGCTGCATCGATGAAAATACACGCCAAAATGTTCCTTTTTAATAAAACTTTTTTTAATTTCAGTGTACAGATATGTGAGACAGGCCATAGCTTGCCTACCCGCCTTAAAATCGAAGAAGCAACTGGGAAGAACAGAGATACTCTCCACCTAATGCTCCAACCTTCGCCTGAGCAAGATTTCAAACAATTTCCTGCTACAAGACGAAAGTGCAGTAGGCCTATAACTCTGAAAATCTCTCTATATTGTAAAATAGGGTTAAAAAACATTATCAATTTAATACGAATATGAATCGGAAGATGTTTAATCATTGGGAAAAAGTGTCCTTAGACCCTGATAAAACGGAATCGAACTCAGATAAAAGAAATGTCGGAGGATTTTCCAACGAGACACCAGGCTGAAGAGAAACAAAAAGGAAAGCCAAAAAATCCATGAAATTCGCTAGAAGAATCAGGCAAATATCTCATTGAACGAGGAGAATGAAAGAAGAAATTGGTTTAATTTTGTTCCCAACCATGGCAGGGCCAGACTTCACGTTTTAACCTTTAGAATTTCGTGAAAACGTTTCAGTTTCTGAAATACGTGAAAACGTTTCCATTTCTGAAATACGTGAAAATGTTTCCTCACTCCTAGTCTCACCAACGACAAATCCCTTTCTTCTGATAACCCAACTTAAGCGGGATGGATAAATCCGCTGATTTATTCATCTATTAGATCCTGATTTTAAAAAATTGGAGAAGTTATTCCGATTTGCCAAAATAAAATTTCTATATAAAGGCCTAAAATTTACAACTACAATATTTAATTATCTATACCATCCTTATTAACGTTTAAAAATTACTCGTACTAAAAACCATTTTCAGTACATGATTACAATGATTCTCCTTTATGTCGTAGATCTTCTTGGATAGGTCAATCAAGTGATGCAATGGAAGTGTACTCGGATGGATCGGCTAACCCTAAGTCAGTTGCTATTCATATTTTTGTCAGAGTTTGGGCATCAATTTTTTAATTAAATTTTCTTCAAATTTTTAATTTTTTTTTTAGCTGAAGAATTAATGCATTTGCAATAAGTATCTTATTTAATTATGTTGGATCCCAGATCATTGTTGTATTCCAGGCAAAAACATGGCGGACTCCTTAGCAAAATGGGGGATACGTTTCCAATGATTAGTCTGAAGTCTAATTATTTCTCTGTATCCGGTACTCAAATCCCAGATCCAAAATCTAGAGCAAGTTAAATGGTCAATCCTTTGGCACTGAATCCCTGCTTTCCTGTTGATTTTCTGTTTCTCCCACTTTACTTCAATATTTCCTGAACTATATATTTTTCGATGATATATGTATGTTATTTATGGCGCTTTGAGTCGGTGTTAGGCCAGTACGACAAAAATAGACCGACGTAAAATAAAATTATAAGAAGAAAGAAGAAGAAATATTTTTCAGGTTTTCATAAGACTCTGTTACTTACGATTGTACATATTTGTTGCCTTTGTAGTAGTTGTCTTGCAAATAATTTTAAGGAAAAATAATTCCTTACCAAACAAGTTTGTTTATTCATAAATCTGTATCTTATATGCCTATTAAATTATTATTAAGCTATGTAAACCAAATCTACATTAATTCCACAAAGACTGTAACCATGACTATTAGGTTACATAATTTTGATAAAGTCTTCTAAAGATAATTTATAAAAACTATTAAATGTGGTGGCGATAGAACACAATATATGTTGATCCCCCTGTTCTTGTAAGTAGACTTATTAAAAAGTAATAAGATGCAATTACAAAAGAAAAAACGTAACAAATTGATTTCACAGTACTTAGCTGGATTTCAAATACTGAAAGTGAGGATGTAGTTTGTAGACCAAATAAAGTGTAGAGTAAAGCAAATTAATACGAAAATTGTTCAAGAAGAATTTCATCAATAAATCTCTTTTTATAACTTTCCTTAAGCATCCTTATCACATAAACATGTGACGCGGACTAAAAAATAGTTTCCCAATATTTTTTCAAACTTTTTACAGTACAAACATTTCAAAGGGTACAAAATAATAAAATCTATAATAATACAAATATCATTAAAAAATAATCTAAATTACTATCAACTAAAGAAACAATTAGAAAAAAATGCTTAATAAATAATATTAATTTAAAAATCGAGAAAAAAACATATAAATGTAAAAAAAACCGAAATTAAATAGTACCTGTGCTGCGACTTGCTGCTGTGCTTGTTTATCGTCTGCGGCATCTGAAGCTTCATTCGAAGTCGTTGAAGCCACTGACTCATTGTTGTGCTGCATTTTCGTGTGGATCGTTAGATTGTGTTTGGAAGGAAACTGTTCACCGCATTGTGGACAAGCATGCGAGAACTCACCCGAATGATATCTATTAATCCAAAACAAAAATGATATGTTCTCATTTTTAATTTATTGATAAACTCTTATTTATTAATAAGCGTTCTAGCTACAAATAGGCAGGTCTTATAACTAAAATGCTCAATAATTTGTATTGAACGTTACTTTTACTTTTTTTCTTCTGACAAAATTTTGTCACGAAAATCATAAAATTTTAAGATAGTGGGTAGTACATTTGCTTCTATTTCTATTCACGTATTGTCACGTTGAAATTTGTGATATAGAATTGTGTGTGAATAAATAAATGCTACTTTCAGTTAAAACACACCAGGAATAGTAGAGCCAATTTATTACCTACCAGAGCAATGGTAACAAATTAGTTAGGGCGTAGTAAAAACTAATGAAAAGTTTTAACTACGTCCGGGGTTTTAATAAACTCATACACTAATAAAAGTAAAGAAGGATTTATGTAACCTTGCTTGATTAAAACCAAGATTCAATCTTAATAAAGCAACTACGGTCCATGAATTAATCAAATATAATCATAATAGAACATCATTGCTTTTAAAATGCTGTATTAACAACAAAAGAAGACAACAGATTTACAGCAAGTTCTAGTATTAATTCTGAATAAATAAAATAAATCCCAAACTAGACAATAAATAACTCTTTGAATTAAAGTACTGATACTTATCAATTCAGAATTAAAAGTGTTTGCGAGTTTACTCTAGTCTGATAATTTAATAAATAAACTTTTTTAAGCCGTATTCACAACCTGCGCGACATACATTTAATTTTAAATGATATTTTAAGAAATTACTAACAATTGGAACTACTGGTGAAACCCTTGTCAACAACTAGCTAAGAACTGATTGCGAACTGATCAAAATGTAGCTACTTTCTCTATTTTTCGTTTTTATACTTTCAAGTAGACCACCCTGCCATCTTTCGTACTAAGTCTCGGCAGAAGTTTGTTGCATCTCACTTTTCCTTATTAAAAAGCCTATTACTTAAATTATTTTGCATTATCTCTCTCTAACTTCATGAACGAAAAAACTCATTCGCGTAAAAATACTATTTTCTTTTCCCCTTTGTTTCCAGTCGCGGCAATCCCCCCTTGTCCACAAAGTAACACCTGCGTTCTGATTCATTTCGTGTGTCTATTTTTCTGATATATCTATCGATATTTTTAAGTTATTCTGATATTTAATTTATTTAACTTGTATAATGAAATGAAATTATAATGATAGATTCCTACATTATTTTACGTCAATGTCATGTATCATCAGAAACATATGGTTCCCTTATTTATGGGTTTTGTTTGATATCGCTGTTAGTTTAAACCTTATTAGTTTAATCTTGCTACCCTATATTCTTTGATGTTCCTAATTCGAGGTTTTCTTCTTGAAGATATCCACGTGACGTATTTTGCATAGTTAATTCTGTTGTCGATGCGTAAACTTATGTTTAGCTTCGTATAGAAAGAATTTCGCCAATTCATTAGTTTCGCGAAGAATATCAATTAATCCCTTCTGTAAAATGTTGGATCTCCTATCAAGTCTGTTTTCCATCATGTATGATCGTGTATAATTAAGTTGGTTGAATGACAAACAGAAAAAATCGGAAGAACTTTGAAACATGAATCCTTCATGTCTCTCATATCTTATACTACAGTATAGCATTTAAAAGATACAAAGCATTGCTTACTTCATATGTGTGATAAGCGTTCTTTTTTGAAGGAACTCCTTTTGGCAGATTGGACATGAATGAGGTAACTTTCCATGTAGGCGTCGATGATTGACGAGCTCGAATTTGCGTGTAAAAGCTGCACCACAATCGCTACAATGGAATGAATCGATTGAACCATGAAACCGCGAGTGCATAACCTAAAATAAAATGTTAATACTATTTCGTTTAACATCTCCTTATAACACATTTTGCATTACGTTGGGCCGTTACATTGCAGATCGAATTGTAAATGCACAAAATGTATTTAACTTTTAAGAGTAATAAAAATTACACAAAATATTATACTAGGTTGAGCTCAATAGAAGGCACAGTCACTCATTCTTTGACTACTAATTTGTGCTCAGATTTGTGTTGATTGAATTTGTAGTCTACATCAGTAAGAATAGGAAATCCCAATTCAAATCGCCCTCACAAAATATATTTGATTTGAGAATAATACTGCAGGCATCAGCATAAATAAGTTTGTATATATCTGCAATACAAAGAAGCCATGATTCTCAATCTAAGTTTGCCGCCCACTTGTAAGCAGCAAATATGTTTTGACAAGTCGTGAAAATTATTAAAGACTTCACGTGAAGTAAAATATAAAGGTACACTAAATATATACAACGTAAGTCTCATAAGGCTTTTTAAATCTGATACTTCAAAGAGAAATATAGATACCGCGAAAAAATTCATCTAACAATTGAAATGGACAAATCAATAAAAAATAAGTCAAAAGCTGCTACTACGCTGTGTGAAAATCATAGCTAAATCTTTAAACAAAGGCTTTTGAGGGGTTGCAAAAGAATAGTGTATAATAATAAGAGCCAAGATAAACAGAAATAATACAAAACTACGTAATAACATATTATATAATCAAAAAATTATATCTGCACTAGAACAAAAAATATTCGACAATAAGGTAAATAAATAGGTAAAAATTCGATAAATAAGGGATTAGAAAACAACGAAGTGAAATCCTCTGATACAGACGATATCAACTAAGAGGCGCAAAATCTGTAAATATAATAAAAGACTAGTATAAATATTAACAAATCTAATTAATAATTATTAAAGCCTCTTCTGCAGTAAGTCTTGTACTTGCAAGAGCTTAATAGAGAAGCCTTGCAAGACCAAAACCTTATATTTGCTGAAACTCTGCAGAAATAAGAACAAAACAATAATCTGCCTATACGGTGAAAATTAGACTACACACAGCAGACACTGAATAGATTGTATCAGGATAAAAGCGGGGCATCTAAATATAATATATGTGAGTAAAGCATTGGCATCCAGGTGAGATCTATTTAGATCAACAAAAATGAATTCTGTAACAGCATAAAAAAAGTCGTATTAGGTAGTATTAAAGCTAGTACAAGACACAATTTGGACTCGTGCGATCGAACAGTCAGGAAAAGTACATTAAGCCCACTGCCTGCAGTGGTATTACCGCAAACAGGCATTTGCCATAATATTGTAACACTACCATTACACTGTATATTGCAACACAATCTACATGTAATAGTCCAATAGACATCATAAATCTTTAGGTTCTGCAATCTAAATGAGCACTTTTAAAAAATAACAAACATCCCAAGTAAAAAACGTAAAATAATAAGGAATGAAAAAACTGGACACTAATATTTACGCTTACCAAATGATCGTTTTTTGCAAACGATTCGCCACATTCGTTACAAATATGAGGTCTTTCGCCGGCATGGTATTTGCTATGAGTAACCAAGTGACGCTTTAAGGGAAAGGTTCGACCACAATCTTTACAAATGAAAGGTCTTGCACGACTGTGTACCTAAAATGTTATAGAAATTAACAAACTGCACTAAGAATACACAAAAGAACACATTTACCCTAGAGTGAGTCAATAAATGATGTTTCAATGTAAAACTTTTCTTGCACTCAGGACACTGATATGGCCGAGAACTTGAATGTAATAGCAAATGTGTATTTAAACAATGCTTATGTGTAAATGCTTTGCCACAGTGTGGACAGCTATGAGGTTTAATGCCACTATGAGTTTTTTCATGCGTGGTTAAATGGTGTTTCAGAAGAAATGTTTTTCCACATTCTTGACAAGAGAAAGGTCGAATTTTCGGTTGAACAGGTGTCGCAGGTGGTACTGGTGTCACAGTAGTTGCTGTTATTGTCTTTGTTGGTTGTGGTTGTGGCTGAGGTATCGGATCTGTCCTTTTTTGCATTAACTGATTATATTCTTCCGGTGTTAATTGGACAGTAGCAAAAGGAGATATCAAATGTTTCTCAAGCTTCTCAGCTTGATATTTCTCGTATCCTGGATTTATTGGCTCTTGTTTTGTAGGTACATTGTTAACGATAAACATAGGCCGACGCACTTTTAGCTTTTGCGAGTCCTGCAACACATTTTGTATTGAATAATTGTGTAAATCCTCCGCAATATTCTGAGGCTCATTTAATTGCCAATAGGCAAAGTTTGTAGTAGTACACATTATTTATTTTTGAACACCAATCAATTCAGATAAAATAACATCATTTTTAATGAAAAACTCAACATTGTTTGGAAATTTTTTCTTTACAACAAAATGTCAACCATTAAATGTCATTTTAAATAACATGAAGTTAAAGAAACATGGCGGGCATGCGCCAATCATAAAAATGCGTTGTTTTGAAACGACAGAAAATAGAGTTAAGAGATATAACGAAAATCCCTATTATCTAGTAAAATCACCAAGCAATCAGAATATTGAAATAAATTAATAAAATATTCCGTTTTATAAAATGCTCTGATGAGATATCCTGCCGGTTCCGCTATATTTTTTCTCAATGTTTGTTGTTATGTAAATAATTCCATGAGCTAATCACTCAAGTCCTGTTTAGAAACTATGATGTACTATTAGTCACTAATGTTTATTACACTTTACTTTTTAAGTTCTGCGAATCTTAGTCTATTTTAAATCCCTCTTTTATTATTTTAAAGCCCTTATTAATTAGTTTTTCAAGATATTTACATTTTCAATATTTCTACTATTATCTTCAATTTTGTTATGGTGTAATACCCTTATGCCTTTAATTATTTTTTTTATTTAATTTTCATTTTAAAATATCTGTTGTCATATATGATTTACAGCTGCTTTCAGCATATACGGTACGGTCAATGGTCTTTTTATATACAACTATATTTATAGTTTAGTGGAACTGTGTGAGATCTCGGTGATAGGCCTAAAATGGCGAAAGCATGCCGACCATAAATAATTATATAATGAAAGAGAAACTATTTGATGACGTCAGTTGTGAGGTCGCAACTTAATAATCTTTTGAAATTGTTAGCTATATTTACGCAAAACAAATATTTATCTTATGTGAATTTTATTTAAATTCTCTTCAAAACACTTGATTATTAAAAATTATTTTTGTTAATGACATACTTTATTATAGTTAATAAATATCTTAGTTACCTATTTAATTTAATCTATTTTGCAACCGGTTTAGTTTTCTTAAAGCATTATTTGGTTACAAAATACATAAAAACTAGTAAAATGCATAATATACATTTACATAAAAATTAAATATAAAACAGATACTTACTTGTGCTTCACACCTCAGCTTGACTTCTGTTTAGCTCTTTTTCTAAATTGAGCCTGACTCGAAAATAACCTGACTTTGGTAAGATTCGGTAACAATTATAAGAAAATTAATAATAAAAATTGAATTACAATCAAGTTTCTACAACAGAGATATGATAGAATAGGGTAGAATTTATTTTAACTCAAATGTGATCAAAGTCGCGGACGTACGCAAAGTGATGTGACTTAAGAAAATCTGAGACTTAGTTCAACCGCCGCATACGCGCTTCTGGTCAAAGAAAAATATGATAGGAAGAATTTTCAATTCGAAACAGATAAGAAATGAAACAAATTCACATTCAAGATAAAAATAATTTTAATTGAATATGCTTGACCTTTATTAAATGTACCAAAACGAACGATTCGTATTTATAGGAAATTTGATTTGGGATCAACTTAATTGATCACCTGAAATTTCTCAATGCGACATACTGAATATTCAGAATCTTTGAAAGGTAGTGTTAAATCTTGCATATATCTATTCTTTACTATTCCGATATACTTTTCACGCAAATAATACTCGTTCCACGTCAAATGTCAATTTTAGTCATTCATTTAAATTTTTTAGAACTTATCATTTTTCGGTTCTGTGTGGTACTGTTTCTACATTCTTTCTAATTTTTTTTAGTTGTTATTAATTGCTCCAGACTATGAATAAATCTAAAAAAATGATATTAATTTTACAATTTGTAGAATTTTAGTCTTAAAACTGCTAAGAAGTGTAATGTGGTTACACAGTTTTTTTATTTTAATATTTGATAACCTCGCTAACTGAAGATATATATTATAAAAATACTACTATGTCGCGCAAACGAAATCCTAATTTAAAATTTCAGTTGTCCGATGAAACCCCTACAGTGTAAGTAGTTTGTTGAATTAAAAGTATTCCTCATTAATAATTGTTTTTATTGTTAGTACACCGCCTGCAAACTTGGACAAAAGGACTACTATTACTATTGGCGAAAAGACATTTGATGTGGAAGCTGATGATCTTGAGAAAATTTGTGATCTAGGAAGAGGAGCATACGGCGTTGTTGATAAAATGCGACATATTCAGAGCGGTACTATAATGGCAGTTAAGCGGATAACTGCGACTGTAAATACACAGGAACAAAAAAGACTGCTTACTGATCTTGATGTCAGCATGAGAGCTAGTGACTGCCCATATACTGTTCAATTTTATGGAGCCTTATTTAGGGAAGGTGATGTCTGGATATGCATGGAGGTTATGGATACTAGTCTGGATAAATTTTATGCTAAAGTATATAAAAATGGACTACGAATTCCTGAAGACATTTTAGGTAAAACTTTTTTATTTTGTTCTAAAGTAAGTTTGTTACATAATAATATTACATGTAACTTAATTTTATACATACAATTATCTAGAAGCAATAAAAAATAAACTTATTAAAAATATGCTACATACATAAATATCTTAAGGTTGAATGCTGGTAATGTAATTCTCTAAATTGCTTGACATGTTTACCTACATTGCTTTATCATTTTTTCTTGAATACGGATTTCTAAGGTATTCTGTAGAAATTCCCTCATTTATGACAACAACAGAATACTTACGACGGGCGTGGAGCTAAAATAAGTATTGTTTTACATAGAATTTTATTAACGTTAACTTGTACATTGTCCGAAGTTCATAACGTATGGATAAAAATAAATATTTTAAATCAGAATAAATACATTTTAATTACCTGTGTATAACAATTTTCTAAATCATCTACATAACTAAAGGTCACATTTATGAATTAACTCTTAAGTCTAAAAAGGGTACGTACACTATAAATCGTGGATTTATGTAATATTCCTTCGAGATTCTCTTCAGTATGTCCAAGGTTTTAATTTGTTCTAAGTTTTTGGCATTTTGTTAAAATTCTGATTCTTGATGTGTAGTTTTATATTGCCTGCTTCTTGTGTGTAGTCTGCTATTTACAGTTTTCTGATGTTAACATATAACGTGTCCTTTAAGATCAATTTGCCGGGCATTTTCATATCTGCCCAGCTAGTTAATACCGATTTGAATTCCTAATATTTAGTTTGAGTGCAATAAGTTGTAAAAAAACTAAGATACTTGACTTCTATGTAAATGAGATTAGAAATTATAATTAGCAAAGTAATAATAAAGCAACATATTAAAAACAATTAATATTCATAAAAAGTATGTAGATTTAGATCTTCATTTTCTCTGTTTATTTTTTTGCAGGCAAAATTGCTGTTGCAGTAGTGTGTGCTTTGCACTATTTACACACAAAACTTCACGTTATTCATCGAGATGTTAAGCCATCGAATATTTTAATCAATCGTCAGGGCGCAGTTAAGATGTGTGATTTTGGAATTAGCGGTTATCTTGTTGATTCAGTTGCTAAAACAATCGATGCCGGATGCAAACCTTATATGGCGGTAAGAATATATACTTCGTCAATAAATAAAAAATTGGTAGGGAGGGGATTATATAAATCTTAGTTCCCGTCACCCGATATCTGGTTTCAGCACGTATCATAAAAGTTTTTCACCATTAATTATGTATAAATATACAATATCTGATAAATTTAGCCCCCTTTCCTTTTTCTGCGCTAAATGGTTGAAGTTTTCATTTGAGGGTAACAAAATGTAAATGCGCATAAATTTTATGCAACTCTGGAGTGACTGTTGAATGAATTAAACCATAATTTCCATCTCCAAAAGATATATATTTAGATTAATTCGTACTGCCAATAATATATCTTTATGTAGTTTAGGGTAAAGAATGGTTCACTTTCTAGTTAGATGAAAAAGAAACATCTGATTAAATTTCTAATTATATAAATTGTTAAAAATATTTGTAACCTTAACAATGCACGACAGGTTATATTATAACACCTTATACACATAATGATATCTCATTATACGTTATACGTCTCATTATACGTTATACCAATGAGGAAACTATCATTACAATTTTTAAATCATACAAATGTCTTTTAAAAGCGGAGGGTTCAAGATGTATGGCGCCATTTCACCGATTACTATAAATAAGGGATAATCAGCATCTTCTTCACGAGTATCATCAGCATCTTATTTACTATAAGGGATCATCCTCTTTCGGCTATGTTTGCAGTTTTGGAAATAATTAACTCACTTAACAAATAGTTACAGTTCTTAAAAGTAATACGAGATATATATTCTTAATTAAATTCTTCGTGTTTAGCGCATATGCTAATAGTAGAAACAGTGGCGGGTCCAGGGGGGGGGGTAAAAGGGGTAATTCCTCAGTAAAAGCAGAATTATTAAAAAAACACTATACCAACCCCAATATTTATAGTTTCGATGTGGTGTTTGTTTGACGTGCTAAATACTACAAGCATGTTAAGTAAAATTCTTCAAAAGAAAGTTTTAGACAAAGTGTTAGCGAATCAAATTATAAATGTCACTATTAATATTTTGTCTAGGAAAAGATCAAATGTTGATGTAACATTCAATGATATCTATAATGACGCCTTCAAATTATTAGAACATTTGGGAATGGAAATCTCCATGCCTAGAATTGTTGGACGACAAACAAATACATCCAATATTACATCACAAGCACAAAACCCAAATTCGTATTACCGATTAAATATTTATTCCATTATTGAATGGCATTTTATTTGACATGAAAAATAGATTTAACGAAGAAACAATGAGATTATATGATTTAAATATTGTTATTCCATCTTTAATAATAAGCACCACGGACACTGATCTCTCTGCGTATATTGCTAGCTTAACAAACTGTACAGAGAAGATGACTTTGAATAGCCGAGATATAATATCCAAAAAAATTAAATGTGAATTCGAATTCTGGAAGTTGAAATGGAATAAAATATTTGCGGAAACAACAGTGGTACATGCCAGTGCACATGACGCATTTATTGAATGTGATGAAGACATATTTCCCCATATTCGGCAAATCTTACATATACTTTATACCTTGCCGGTCAGCGTTGCATCTGCAGATTAATCTTCTAAGCGATGTTTTTCTTCGCTTAGAAGATTAAAGACTTGGCTGAGATCTACCATGCCTGCAGATCGTTTGACTGGGCTGGCATTACTACATATTTATCGCGATCTTGATATAAATGTACAGAATATAATTAATAGATGTGCCAGGGGTGCCAATAGAAAGCGAGCTTTTCTATTTAATTACAGATCTGTTTACTTATTCCTCTAATATTATTTTTATTTTAAACATTTTAATGGTTATCGTTTGTAGTGTTATTATTAATTTTACCTTTAACATATAATAAAATAGGGTGCTTAATATATAAATCTAATCAATAAATATATTTATAAATGTATAAAAAAATGGAAAGTTTTGAGACATGCTCTATGTATAGCATCCTATCTAATTATTATGTTTTATAGCGTTTAATATAAGCATGTGTATATTAGGCAAATTCGATTTTAAAATTGGCTTTCCCGCCGAATGTGTGCATTGAGCGGAGCATTAGTTTTCATTAACGAATGCAATGACGCGAGGTGAAAGCAGAGGGTATTGATGAAGGCTATCACCTATGCAGAAATGCGCATCTACCATTGCCTTCAATTTTTTAAGCCAATTTAAACTTCCTCAACGCCAATATGCAGTTTTCGAAATCATTAACTCGGTTAACAAATAGCTAGAATTAAAATTATTAGACATATATATATATAATTAGTAGACATATTATATAATTTGAACATTTTGCCTGAAGCCAAATGGTCCAATGATGACTTTGGCGTCTCTACGATAAGTCCAGGCAATTCACGGCTAGCTTGAGCAGGAGAAACGTTCTCGTATCTCAATTTCCAACAAGTGATCGAGGAACCAAATGACGTCTGAGTATTTCTCGATGTATGTTTTTCCAACTTAATGAACATCAGCTGCTTTGTTGAAGATATATTGATACCCAAGTCGTCTCATCATAATGCATATTCTATATTATTTAACATAATTAATGGTGTGGATACGGTTAAATATCTCGACTGATATTGTACTTGACTGGCGTGCTGCTGATTACATTAACATAAATAGTTTTCAATCTAGTATTGAATGGTCGAAATTAGTTTTTAGTTATCAGTGGATGAAGCAGTAGAGGCATTTTATGACATGTTATATTCTGTGATTGAGTTATATGTCCCTAAATTCCTTAAGAAAAATAATAACAATTTTCCGGTATGGTTCGCAAATATCCGTAAAAAATGTAAAAATCTCTACTAGTTGCTAATATAAGAATTATATTCTAATATTAAGAATTATATAAAAATAAGAATTATATTCACAACGTTAATAATAGCGTAGTTAACCACCTGTCTACAACAATTTTATACATTAGATAGTTAACCATCCTGTTCTTTTGGTACTTTATCAATGATAAAAGAAGAAAGCATAATATTCCTTCTAAAATAAGCAAACAACGGTAGCGACATAGCTTGTATATTTTCGAAATATTTCGCAACTGTGTACCTCTTGGATGACTGAAATATACATCATTCTCCCAAAGACGAAACTTATTTTGAGCATGAGTCCAATCTTGGTTGTCCAGTTATTGGCAGATGTAGTATCTTTGTTGCTCCAGCTAAATGACCTTTGTTGCTCCAGTTAAAGGACCTTTGTTGTTCCAGTTAAAGGACCATTAATACCGGACCCGATGATATCCCTAGCTTTTTCGTCAAGCAATGTGCTCTGTACTTCATGTATTATTTAATCTATCGCTTAAAGATCAAATCTTTCCTAAATTGTGGAAACATAGTTATATCATAGCAATGTTGTGATTATTTCGTCCTGTCATACAACAATTACTGATTGATGAAACGCCTTTGACAGGATGAACCACAATATACTACTCACACCAAAATGGATAGACTCGGTTTGAACCCTAGTTTCCTCGGATGGCTTCAAAGTTTCCTTAAAGATAGAACTCAATCTGTTAAGATTGGTAATTTCCTCTCTAACCATATTTAGATTTATTCGGGAGAATCACAAGGCGATCACAACTCACCTTTACTATTTAATCTCTTTATTAATGATGTTCCAAAATGTTTTGTTAACGCAAAATTTTTAATCTTCGCTGGTGATCTTAAAATATTTCATGTAATGATGATTCCAACTGAGTATTTCATGTCTCCAATGACGTCATTCATTTACAATCCGAACTTAACCTGATGTATTGGGTGGAGATCAATGGACGAACTCTTAATTTAAAGAAGTTTTGTCACAAAAATTTCCATAAGTCCAATCAGCGGCGCGTTTCTGATACCTCCTACAAATTGCGATCCTCTAGGTGTCATATTCTCTGGGTGTTATATTCGACCCCAAACTTCTATTTAGCGAACGTATCAACTCAATCGTATCAAAAGCTAGAAAATTACTGGGTTTCGTCTCCAGACAATGTAAGGAGCTGGATCCGAACTCTATTAAAATTGTTTACTGCTCGTTGATTAGATCTAATCTTGAGTACTGTAGCCAACTTTGGTTTTCCTATTATGAATGCTATAAACTCGAACTTGAAATGGTTCAAAATATCTTTTTACGAATGTATGCACATAGAATGGGTATTGGATTTACTATTCATGAATATACATATATCAGAACACTTATAAATCTACCCACTCTGGAATTAAGAAAAAAGTAGCAGATGGTTGTTTCATCTGGAAGATTCTGAACGGTGTAGTTATTTGTCTTAAGTTGCTAAATAAAAACAAATGGAATGTACCGCAGAGAAGTCTGAGGAATTTCGATGTATTTCATATAGACCACCACTCTTCTAATTATGGAAAACAGGGTCCTCTTTGCCGGGCATTGAGTATGATCAATTCCTTCAAATAAAATACTGAACAATCATTTCTGAGGTTCAAGTATGAGTCGTACGGGAGACTAACTTGATGCTAATTTGTATCTTTTTCTATTTTTTTTTTGAATTTATCATTATTCTTTAGTTGTTTAGTTTATTTTTGTAAATTTACTTATTTTGTACTTTTATTTATAACCTGTTCTCTAAGTGTTCTATAATTTTAACTTTTCAATTCGCTGTTACTGATGTTTATTATATACTATAATGTAAATACTACCTGTATTATATTACTTTAAACACATTGTAATGTAATGGAGATTTTCCGTAAATAAATAAATAAACTTTTCAGTTTTTAATTTGCTAATACTATCATTTTCCAATCGTTTCAAAAATGACATATTATTTATATAAGATGTCATAGATCCTGTCACACATAACAAATATTTTTTAGAATTTATGTAAGAAGAAATTTGTTCTTCGTTCTTTATTCTTCAATCATGTTGGTAGTTGATTATATAAATTCAGTTCTTGTGGATAGAAATTTTCTGCCCTTTACTGTTTCGGTCTCTTCGCTGGATAGTGTTCTATTTTTCTTGTGTTATGTAAGTGACCTAAATCTTATTAACCATTTTTTTCTATGCTCATTAGTCTCAGCTTTGTGTTTTGAATCAGTTTCATTGTTTCGTGTTTTCTACGTTTAATATTGCTGTGTTGTTATATACATCTTTCGTTGGGATTGGTTCCGTGCTAAGATGTATATTGTAGTCTAGTGCTAAGATGTATGTATGTTTAACTTCTAATTAAAGATTCTTATCTGAAAAATATTAAATCTGTTCTACGATTTATTCTATTTATTAACGTAGCCCAGGGAATTTTAAATAAAAAATTTTAATGAATTTACTACAATGCTGTATATTCACTACAGTATACAGTATTTTTCTCTGAATAGATGTACTATTCGAGATCTCTTAAAGATGCACATAGTTTTTGATTAACATGTTCGATCTATTTTTAATATTTATATATTTTATCTAGCCCGAACGCATAGATCCTCAGGGTAATCCGGCAAATTATGACATTCGTTCCGATGTATGGAGTTTAGGCATATCTCTATACGAATTGGCGACTGGTATGTTTCCTTATCAGAAATGGGAAACACCATTCGAACAACTCAAACAAGTTGTCAATGCAGACCCACCGCGTTTACCCTCAGATGATCGTTTTTCAGCCGAATTTCAAGACTTTGTAGCCAGATGTCTTCAGAAACAGTAAGCATCTTTTATATAAATAATTTCTAAATACTTATTAAATGATTTAGAGAAGTACAAACAATTTCTAGTTTTCTACGACGGAAGTTACCAATATCAATGTTAATCGGTCCCAGAATTTTTGACATTAATCAGTGTTATATTTGAGTTTTTAAACTCGATCTTACAACAATTTTTCAGCTTGTGAAAAACTAGAATAGATTATTTATACCTTATTCTATATTATACTTAAAAAATAATGGATTTTTACAATTTTATAGATGCACTGCTCGTTACAATTATGAACAGTTATTGAAACACGATTTTCTTCTATCTCATAAGGAGAAACAAACCGATGTCGCTGAATTCGTTTCACAGATGCTAGATCTTCCAGACAATTCATGAGATTCGTGTTGCGTTTCTTAAAAATACTTCAAGCATTAATTTTTATTTCATATAAAGAGTAGCATACAACGCTGATTTAAAAATATCGCACATACTTTAATTTGAATGTATGTGCATGCTAAACAACAGTTTTTCACAAAAAGGTATTTATATAATACTCTTGTCTTTATTTATTGCAACTTAAATTCTGATATTTCTAACCTATATTCTGAAAGTTTTCATCGATAACAGTCTTTGTAGGGGCTCCAAGCATATGGGTTATTAGTAACCGATTCTTGCTACAAAGATTAGAGTAATATAGTTAATACTTATAAAAGAATTTGTATTTCTAAATATGCTTAATTAATTCAGAAACGATACAAACAATTAACCAATATTGCTGAAAGAGTATAATATATTTATTATTATTCTACTAAAAGATCTTGACTGGTTGAACACGAACTGCCTTATGTTTTGAATATTTTTTTTAAATCACAACACTATACATTTACATTTGAACTAATTTTTATTAATTGATGGTGAACTACAGCTAATTGCGAAGGATTCGTTCCGAAATTTGGCAATCAACAGTGGATTAAAAAAATCATTTTAGACT
>WYDF02177124.1:0-22026 GCA_009867245.2 Adranes taylori | reverse complement strand
GATAAAGACCAACTGGATAGAGGCAGCACAGGATCGGCCAGGATGGAGAAAGCTACGGGAGACCTATGTCCAGCAGTAGACGCGATTGGTCGCTTGATGACGATGAAGTAATTCAACAGTTTTGTGCCCGGATGCTTTAGAACTTTTTTCATCAAATACATTTTGTCAAAAACTAATTTTATATTTTCGTTTGTTTACGAAATGTGCCCATCTGTTATACTTTCCGCGTCAAACGTAATAATAATGTATAAAGGCAGCGGCCCAACATTTTTAGTGACCTGTTATTTTGCAACAAATATATACAAAACAGTGTTTACCTAGAAACGAAAGCAGAAGATATCTTGAAATACACGTCAAAATTTCAAAGCGCTCATTGAAGAGCAATAAATAGAGATGTCCAACATGTCCCGTTAAAATCATTCTAAAATTAATATTTTTGTGCCTTGAAATGAAAATTTAAAAAAATTACAAAAATATTAACAATTAAAAATTCAAAGTCATACGCCCGTCGTTCAGTATTTTTTGAAAATATTCTAAAATAGGCTTTACAAATATGTATCGTACCACTTTCCAATTACTCAAAAAAAGAAATTGTCATTTAAAACAATGAAAAGAAACACATTCTCCATTTTTACCCCAGTTTAACCTTGTAAATACTATTTTGAAATAACAGCACGTAGCCTATTCCATGGCCACATTCAACACCTATGCGACAATCCAACATATGGATTTGTACCTTTTTGTGGAGTGGACAAAGTGGTACACCTGATGGATTTTTTCGCCCAAATTATATTTTGATATTTTTTCAAATTTCCATCAATTAATTGAGATTTCAAACAAATCTTCTATGAAATTCCTCAAACCGTATATTTTAAATCTATCGCTTTTACGGCTTTAAACGTAATATGGAGCAAAAGTTGGTGTAAAAGAAAAAGCGGTGATGGAAAGGGTGGTGTGTTGAGGATTAAGGGGAATGATTGGAGCAGAAAAGTCAACATCGAGTGAGATAGTTTTTCAAGAATGTGGGGAGTATAAATGTTGAAATAAAGGATTAGCGAAGTTAGTATAGTTTGAGAAAAAGATCATGGTGGTTCAGAATGCGAGTTTGTTGACATTGGTTTATTTAAAAAGTCTGAAGGCTGAAAGATATGGTAATGGTTTGCATGAATGGGCAAAAGAGAGGAGGAAAGTCTATCTCATGTACGTTCTCAACTTTATCTTCAACCACTTTTTCGCCGCACTAGCACACTCCAATGAGTTAATACTCTATAATATAGATGATGAATTCAGTTTGGCGGATATGTGTCGTAAACTATGAAGTGTTAAACTATAATGGAACTTGCAAAGGACATATAAAGTATTACCGTTCAAGTGGCATGGATTCACCCAACTTTGAAATGACAGATTCGATGAAATTTTCAGTTTGATTGAGATGTCAACTGCGTGGAAAATACAATCTTACATTTATTCACAAAACTGTCTTAAAACTAATAACCTAATAAACCTTAATGTAGAATACTAGAAAGGCTCTCTGGTCTCTGGAAGGTTCGGGTTTGATATATCTAACAGAATTTGTCTCCCGCAGTGTTTAGTTTCTCATAATATATACTAAAAGTTACCCATTTTGGACGGAAATACAGTCAATTTGCCCCCCCCCCCTCCGTTAATTAAACATGCTCGTCAAAGGATGCTCATTATATAGAATGCTCAAATTTTAAATCAATTTACATAACATTTCGACAAGAATAACTTAAAAAATTTAGGAAATCGATTAGCATGCACAAATAACTATTAACCTTTCAACATTTTCTTCTGCAGCCGACATAAACTCCGCCATTTTAAGGCTGGATTTAAACTTCATACGAAAGTGACCCCAAGGGCCCAAATTAAAGCTTTTTGCCGACGAGCTTTTGTTACAAATAATGTATAATTCAAATATAGAAAAACTTTTGCTCTTTATCTAAACGGATAAAATGATACTTTCCATGTTTAAATTATATAAATATTAGCAAAACGTAATATTCTTTTAAAACACGGTTTTAAAAGAAAATTCAACTTACACAGTTTTAAGCCCAGATAGTTTCGAAATTTCTGTACTACTCCCGTTTTTCCGAAAAATAATTCTGTACTATAGTTTGTTTACACATCTGTTATACTTTCCATGTCAAATTGAATTATAGTGGGTATAATGCACAAAAGCATTGGGCCAATATTTTTAGTGACCAGTTTTTTGGACGAATATGTACAACAGTATATTGACATAAAAATGAAAGTATAAGTTATCTTGTATAACATATCGAAACTTCATAGTGGTACCTCTATTCGTTCAAGAGCAATGAATACAAACGTACAAAATGTTCCGTACAAAATTAACGTTCTGGTGGTTTGAAATGAAAATTTAAAAAAAATACAAAAATATTCAAAAGTCAAAAACTGAAAATCACACACCTTTCTTTAAGCACTTTTTTACAAATGTACAAAATTGGGCTTTACAACTATGTGCCGCACGTCTGTTCCGCAAGTTTCCATCTAATCTAGAAATAAACATTGTTAATTAAAGCGATGAAAAGGGCATATTCTCCAACTTCATCCTGTAAATATTAATTTGAAGTAACAACACCATGACCAGATTCAAAACTTATCTATGGATCCAAAATATGGATTTGTATTTTTTTATCGATTCGAGAAAAAGGCACAAGTGATGGACTTTGCAGAATCAACATTTTCCGTATTTCCTTGAAGAAACAAACAATATGGTAAATCATTTATTCATTCGCCACACACCACTCATAGATTTTCCTGAACAGGATAGAATATCGTCCTGTTCAGGAAAATCTTATCATCCAAGATGATGCATCCGAAACACCAAACAAAGGCAAAAACACCGTTACTGTTTCAGATGCTTTAACTCGTCGTATCCTCAGACACATTCCTGATGAGACTATATCGCTCCTAACCGAGATATTCAATACATGTCTTTTATTGGAGTACTTCCGAATAGATTGGAAAACTGGCCAAACGGTCATGATTCCTAAACCTCGCAAGGGCCCTAGACATGTTTCATCATATCGACCAATAATACTTCTTAATGTCTTAGTTTTAGTTCTAGAGCATCATGCTCTACTACAGACTCTCTTCTAAAATTTCAAACAGATATTACACGAGCACTTAACAATGGCCATTGCGCTTTGGCAGTGTTTCTAGATATCTTCCATGCTTTTGAAACTCCATGAGCTTCATATCCTTCATCCTAATATACTGAGGATCGTCCAGTCATATCTATCCGACCGTACCACTCAAATTAAAATTGGAGAAACTCTCTCCAGATCCACACAACTTCAAGCTGGCGCACCACAAGGGTACCGCTTCTCTACATCATGTACTGGTATGATCTTCAATCCCCAAACACTCCAGATACCCAAAGTGCTTTGTATGTTGATGACACAGCTTACATGCTCACACATGCTCACTAAAAGCGGAAACTGCAAACCGTCATCTACAGTTATCTTTAGGCAATTTTTCAAAATGGCCGCAAAAATTGTGCATCACCCCTAATCCGAGTAAAACTAAAGCGATCTTCATTCAGCATCCCAACCATGTTAAAAGGAAACATCAAAACCGCGCCCACAACAAACTCCGACTCTGGAAACCCATTTCGTTAAAATCCGAAATCTGTTACCTAAGTGTCTGGTTTAATAGAACATTTAACTGGAATTCTGAACTAAACTACACACTTTTCAGGGTACGTAAACGCGTGAATCTGATCTCCACACTCAGAGGACGTATTAGAGGCTGTCATACAAAAACTATACATGACACTTACAAAACCTATATTAGTCCACTGATTGACTATAGAGCTGTTCTATATTCTACTCTTACTAACGCGTAAGCACACAAACTTACTACCTGTGTACGAAGAATACTTCGAAAATTCACAGGTTACACTTCCAATTTCCGAGTGCCCTACTATATGAACACTGCTCTGCTGAGCCTATCACTGATCGTCTAAAATCTCTACAGGCTAAATATCCGATTCGACGTGATGCAGAAAACAATTCAATATGCTACCAAAATCTTCGTTCTAATTGGAAAGCCAATCACCACCGTATAGCTCGAATAATCTCGAATAATCCAAACCATGCACGAACCTCCTGAGGATCTCCAAGACATCCTTGAATTAATCCCACTGTCCCTAAGATGATCCCTACGTCTATATTATAAAAAAAAAGACAAAAAGAAATTAAAAAATTATAAAAATAAAATTTAAAAAAATGCGATTATATAGAAATAATGGTTTATTTAAAAATTCTGAAGGTTGAACTGGTAACTATTGTATATGAATGGCAGCATGCATGGACAAAAGAGAGGAGGAAGGTGTTGTCATGAAAAAATAAAATTGTCCAAAAAAAGATAGTTCGAGAAAATGTGTGATATGTGCGATCCTGTAATTGAAGTTGAAATATGGAAGTATGAAATTGATGAACAAGACTGTTTAAGATATGCGGATATAATAGGAAATAATTCAGATTAAATTAAACTATTTCTTTGTTTGCTCGAGTTGGTGTCTAGAAGTTATAATAGCTGGTACTTTATTCCTGAAGTGCGTAAAGCGCGAGTATTTTTGTTTGTTAACTGTGATGTTTGTCTACATTCCTTATTAAATATGGAAAAGGTCTTATATGGAATACATTCAATTTCACTGACAGATAATGATGCACTTTGCACGAGTGCTGCTGCCAAAAAAGTAAAAGAAATTGGGCGAAAGAAAAATAACAAGGACTAATACATTCCTTATGGATTTTCATGGTGTAGTGAAGAATCGGCTCTAAAACCTAATAACATCATTTGCGGAGAAAAATTAGCAAACGCTGTAAATTAAATCGCCATCTAATGGAATAAACGAATAAAGCAGATACTAAAGTATCAGAGAAAGAATATTCTGGTTCAGAATGCGAGTTTGGTAATAATGCTTTATTTAAAAAATCTGAAGATTGAAAGTGGTGGTAGCTGTTTACATTAATGCGCAAAAGAGGGGCGGAAACTGTATGAAAAAATAGGATGACCTTTGGAAAGCTAGTTCGAGAAAATATGTGATGTGTACGAAGCTGCAAATGAAGTTGAAATAGGGATTAATGATATTGAGGAGCAAGAAATATTGAGGAATGGGAGGTATAGTATGAAGTATTTCAGTATAGAAATGGAAGAAATACGATCTGAGCAGATATAACGAGCAGTTATAAACATGGAAGAGATACGAATGATTGCGCGATTTAGTATATATAGAATAAGTCGAAGATATGATGAAATGTGGGAGCATTGGGTAAATGCATGTCCTGGAATTAACTGGAGTGATGAAAAGAGGTTTTTAGCTGTTAATGTAAGAGTGTATTTGACAGGAGAAATAAAAGGTAGAGGGATAATGACAAGAATTATTGAGAAGAGAGGGAAGAGGAAAGGGCACTAAGGAGATGAATCAAAGGGAAATGTTGCCTATTCCTTCTAAACGAGGAGGATAGAGAAAGATAGAAGGGGAATATAAGAGTGTCAATATTATTGAAGCCCTTACTCGATCAATATTATTGAAGCAGTATCGATTTTCTTCAATATGTTGGTCATGTGAGGGGTATATTATATCAATAATTTTGATGGGAATAAAACTGAGAAAAACTATAATGTTTATTAAAGATTTGTCAGTGTGATGTCTTCTCAATTTAATTGAATAAACTTAATTAAGTTTAAAATATACTGTAGTTTTATGACGTATGTTTTAGCGAATTTTGTACAACCATGTCATCGCACAGATCCACAACTAAACCAATGTATGAAAAACTGTATTAATAATAATTTGATACCAAATCTTCGGAATGGTATACCTGAATTTAATTTAGCACCAATCGATCCATTGGTTCTGGAAAATATTCCATTAAAGTATAGCTTTAAGTCAATAAATATAAATGTTATTCTTACAAAAGTGACAATACATGGTAAGTATTGATTTTTGTCTACTTTCAGATGAAATGTTATTCGTGCTTTATTTGGTATTTAAATTTAGATAGTACTTATATCATTTGGAATACTTAAAAATTATTAAGAAAAACTACCATTTACGGTTACTGGAAATGACTCAGAACACTTTATTTGCACACCAAATAATTTCATTGCAATGAGGGCAATTGAAAGAAATGAATTTGTTACTCAATTAATTGTAGAACGCTAGAGATGTTTTAGAAAAAATATTAGAAGATCTGTGGCAAAACTCTTCCAAAACCTTATAAATCATATTTGTCAAGTATAAATTACTATCAACCCAACCTAACTTTCTAATCTATTGTCACGTTTATTTCTGTGACACAGAATTGTGTGAGCCCCAACTGGATAAATAAATTCTACTTCCTGTTAAAACTCATCCAATTCAGTTTTTTTTTAGGGCGCAGTCAGAATTTATAAATTACTAGCTAAACTCGGCCACATATCGTTGTGGCTCAGTTTGATATGAAATGAATCTGAGTTTGATGGCTAGCGACATGGTGTAATTGCTGCGGCCTGCGGCCACGGCTTCGTCACGCCCAGCGATATGCCTAACAAAGTTTCAAGAATATGCTTGAATGAAGCCAAAGATTTAAACATGTACGTCGCATAAATTCACTTCGAATAAAACGCATCAAGATTTTAAATACTCTATTGTTCACCAAGTAATTTATTTTTACTTGAAAATAGAATTATAAGGGTTTGACGAATTTTGCTAAATAATAAAACAAGTAATGACTATGGATTATTTGAACTTTAATCAGTATCAATATTACACCCCAGTCGGAAATAAATAAAATACCGAACATTTAATTTACAATGCAAATCTGAGAAGAAGTAATACGGTATCGGTTTAGTTTTAAATAAAAAGTTAGTTACTCACAAAAATTTATAATAAAATAAATATTTACTCACATCTGTACTTCAATCATTTTAATAAAAATACAAAACTACTCGAAAGCTTTACTTCTAATTTCTTTGAATGCGTTTAGATTAATCCATAGTATAAATTTAAATATGTTTTTAAATTTTCTACACGTAATGACACAACTGTATAATAAAAACGTCAATTTGCTTAATATATACATATACAAAATATATTCTAAATGATTTCTTTTACAAAAAAGAAAATTAAACAAAACATTTTATTTTCTAGCTCTCTAAAGCGCGTTATATTTTAGTAGCTTGTATAGTTCACTCAGAAGTTCCAGTCATTTCATTTCTTTCCCAAAGCAAAACTCCCAATTACTTGCCATTTTTACCTCTTTTCACTCTAAGTTATTCGCAGACACCTATTAACCCAATGCTTTTAATCTTTTTTCTGCAAACCACATATCCTACATTTTCTCATAAAATCATCCATCTAATATCTATACGCTCCCATATCTAAACCAAGCTATCAATCTCCAGACTTAGGAGAAGCAATAAATATCCAGGCACTTCTCCTTCCACTCTTATATTTTCATAATTTTTGTTAAATCTACTAGCTCTTATCATCTCCTATTTTCCCTGCTTCATGAGTTCTTTCATTCTTTACTCCATCACTGAATCGTCTACAGCCATTCATTGATCTCTTATTCCCAAAACACCATCAACCATACACATCATTCATATTTTTTTATTTCTCTTCTTCCCCATTCATTCCTATTCACTGTCCTTTTACGTGCATCCTTGCAAGCTTCATATACATTTGTTACCGCTCTCTCTTCTTCATCCTTCAACACCTTGCAATCATACTTTACCTTTCTTTGAAAACTATCCACCTAACATTTAAAATTATCCATTTCATTTAAAACAATTTCACTTGATACTGACTTTTCTATTCCATTATTTTTATATATTGAATCTGCACTCTTTTAATTTGTGTCCTTTCTTTCACAGTCCATACTTCCAATCCATAGATGATTATATTCTTTACTATGCATCCATAACTGAAAGTCTCATTTTCACATAATCTCCAAATCTCCCTTCCCAGATGCATTTAATTGTTTGTGCAGTAATTTTGGCTTTTTACGCATTCATCTGCAAATTTTCGTTATATTGTAGTGGAAATATTCCTGTAATTCCCTATAATACTGATGTTTAATATTATGTTATTAGTTTTCTATAATTAACATATTAATAATATATTTTGTGTTAAATATATAAACATTACATGTGTCTTCAAGGCGTAATGATTAATTGCGTTTATAACAAACATAGTCAACGACATATGTGGACCTTCTTATATTAAGTGAATATACGAACTAATTCAATGCCAATATTTTGAATTTCCATCGACCCTTTAATTGCGCGCAGTTTTAATGCTGTACATATATGTACTGTGTATTATTTTTAAGCATATTCGATATTCAGTATCGTGCTATTGGATATCTAAGATTTACATTGTAAAAGATAACTTGTACAAATTGTATGTTACATGTATTTAAGTGTTATTTATTTCTTAAGTAAAATGCTTGTTTAATAACTTCATTTATCAACCCCAAATTAAATTTATATATTCTACTAAAACGAGAAGAACACATGACGACAATGACAGTTAAATGGAAATTAATAACGGGACCCGAATATTGCGCATAATATGTTAGAAAAAAGAGAAGAACATGGTAAAGAAAAGAAGAACATGCGTGCAAGATCAAGCAGTAATCAATCAAAGAAGAGGCTTATCCGCATCTACAATTTGGATGCAGAAAATGTTTCACATCGAAGTATTCGTCATTTGAGGAGCATTCTGGAGGTTACGCGAAAAAAGAGTAAATCGGAAGAGCCAAAAGGAGATTTTATACAGGCAAGTAGAGATGCGTCGATAAATTTCAAGAAGCCAAGCAGAAATCAATGTGGCATAGAAATTTACATGGGCATATCGATTAATTTTATACCATATATATATTTTTTTTAATTTTTGTTTCAATTATGTTCATAATATAATTTAATTATGTCATTTCTAAGATATTTCATTCGTATTATTTATATTTAAAGTATTAAAAGCATATTCAAAATATTTTAATGTATAGGATTTAACATCGAAACAAAATATTGGAACAATGGCCGATTTTTTCGGTCCAAAATTAGCTGCTAGTCTTATACCTAGTATTAATGGAAGTGAGGAAGTTTTCAAAAGGTTAATAGATGCTGTTTAATTTTACGATAATATGTTAAAGGAAGAGAATGACGAATTTTGTTATCAAATGTAGATTATAAGTGATTGCGAAGATACAACTGAAAGAAGTATATGTTTCTAATTTGGAATTAGTAAATGATTTATAATATTATTTCTTACCTAAGGAAAATCTTTATGCTTTGATGGCTAAACTGCAAAATGTGAAGTAAAGGGTTTCCAGTCTACATGAGTTTGGTAGCAGTATTAAAACACTGTTAAGTAAATTCACTATGTCTCAGGAGGACAATGGAGAAATTATTGTATGCAGCTAACAAAAGTGTACACATTAATTCTTATATCTTGGTATTAAATTGTAAGGATTTGAAATTGATTTTACGCCTGTGTAATTGCAAGTGAGAAACAGCGGTGAATAGAAATGATTATATTAAGAATGAGATAATACATGAGAAACTTTATCTTGTTACGAATCGTATACGAAATAATACGAACCGTTGTTATAATCATTATAGGATAATAGAAATAGTTTTTATTAGAATAAAAAGAATTTTTTTCATAATGATACAATGCAGAATGTGCAAATAGTAATATGATACGAAAAAAGTGCATTCTGGCAATAATTTTAAACCTAGTACAATATAGTAGTTTTAAATGTTTCAATTACCAAAACGACTTCATATACTTATGTTAAGTGGTTTAAATCAAGGTCATCTAATTGTAGGCGTCAGTAAATATTGTTTCGTTTTATTTTTAAACCCTAAATTAAATTCATATATTCTACTAAAACGAGAATATCGCAATGTGATCTTTTATTCTTTAATATAACCATTAGGTATTTTTATTTTTTCACGCATTTGAATACTTTTTCCATTTATTTCAATAGCTCTCTTCAACAACGTTCTATTGATCACTTCATTCTTTCTTCCTTATTACTCGGGATTCATACTTTGTCATCTGGTTTACCTCTAGTTCATATGTTCTGTTTTCCAATTACAACACTTTCTGAATCCGACAAATAAATATTAAAAAGACTTGCACCCCTGGCTTACACAATGAATCCCTTCTTAGATCTTTTTATCATATCAGAATAATTTCTATCTATTCTTTCCCACAATCTCGTTGCCTTCAACGCTGCCTTAAATACAGGACGTATAACTTTCTACATATAGATCATTGATAAATTGAAACACAAACATACTACAATATACAAAAATTATCTAAAGGCGTTATCGAGCAGCACTTACATAGGCTTATTAAAGCTTAAGGAGTGCATTTTGAAGATCATTGTGTTCAAGAAAATGACTGTATACCTATGGTAACTATGACGGTTTCTCCATTAACTTTCAGATTGATTAGGTTTACGCTTCTGAAATTTGGATTGCAAGAACATTTGAAATTTCCACATGTTATAAAATAATCATACCTTTTAAATGATTTGTAGGTCTTGGACAAGCTACAGCAACTGATGTTAAAATGGCACAAAAATATTCCTCCGATCTGACAATCAATGTACCATCGCTGTCCTATACTGCTGATTATACTGGGAATGTATATTATTTGCTAACAAATTTTAGAGCTAAAGGAACAATGACTGCAGAAATTGGTAAGATATAGCTAATCATCGATATCCATTCGTGGCACCTGAAAACGTGAATTTGCAATTTAATCTAAATTTCTATCGTGTTCTAACAACAAATTTTGCGCTATATGGCAACGTTGTACAAGTATTTTAAACTATTTCAAATTTCACAACTGACCATGTATTAGTATCGCGCTTGTTGGACTCGTACAATGCAACTACACTTCGAGCAATATGAGTGTATTAATGTGTTTATTCAGGCTCTTCTGAATCATACAAAAACGGTTCATACTCTTCAAAGCGATCTTTCCAGAACTGGATATGTTTAAGTAAGTGATAAAGCTGCAAGAAAGTCAGTTCGTGAAACAAATTTGCAATCAAAGTGGTCATTAAAAGAACCAAATTTGCATTGAAATAATCGAGAAGCCAACATTTTGTGTGCTGAGAAGCATCTATACTTGCAGCTGCGTCACTGAGAAGTGATGTTATTTTAAAAGCTGAATTTTAAGTTATGGATTAATGATAAAAGAATTTGAGTATGGAGAAGATTTAATGAACGATTTGGTGGCCAACAAGAATTTTAGTGAATGGCCGTACTTCACTGGCTATTTTAAGAAGTTCCCTATCGGCATGGTGAGATATCGAAGAAATTCATAAGGTGCATGTAAAGCCTCAAGCACGTGTTGTTGATGCAGACTTCATATTTAAGCGTGATAACGCGCGTCCTCAAGCTGCAAAGATATTACCAGATTGAAATACCATTGAGAAATTTATGAGATCGTGTGAAAGACGTATAAACACATCAGAGCTGGTGCAGGCTCTGATGTGTTTATACGGATGTGTTTATACGGAATGTGTTTAAAGAACGGGATCGTATCCTAGATGGAACAATTAGAACACTAATACAAAGTATGCCGCGTAGATGCAATATCGTTATTGAAGCTGGTGGAGGAGACGCACTCGCTATTAAAATATTCAAATTCAGTTTTCTTCTTATAGCGCGAAGGTTAGCGGAGGTTAACGATCCAATTAGCTATTTTGACTCAAGAAACTGCACCACTGAAAATCTCTGTCGATGTTCGTTCAAGTCATCTCCTCGAATTTGTCAGCCATGAATTTTGTCGTCCTCCTATTTACCTTTTACCCTAACCCTTCGATAATCAGTCGGAGGATCTTATACTTTTCCTCAAGCTTGATGTGCCGATGAACCTCACGCTTGATGTGCCCGATGAATTACAATTTCCTTTTCTTGGCAGCCCTCATCATATTTGTCCATCATACTGAAGACTTCGTTGTTTGTCCGTCTTGCCATCCACGAGATTAGCAATATCCGAAGGCGTAATAGCTTGCGATAAAAATTTAGTTCGCTTGTGGTGAAAAAGTTTTCCAGGCCGGTGAAACTTCTGTCAGCCTGTTTGATTCTAGCCGTCATTTCGATTTTTGGGTCACTTTGTTCATTTACGATATTTCATTGGAATTGCTCAAAGTCATCGATGTTGCCAGATTTCAATTTTCAGAATGCTACAATTTTTATTTTTATTTACTTCTTCTATCAGTCTGGTTTGATTTTACTAGTTTCTACTGTATTAGGTTGACAATTTTGTTGAGAAATAAATGTTCCAGAAATGTTTATATTGAAAATAATTAAAATTCTATTTGTATTTATAGGAACCACAGAGATAGGAAATAATGTACGCAAATTCTTTATGGAAATATGCTCTAAAATGGAAATATGCTCTAGTTATGCTCTATATGTAGAAAGTTTGCTGTAAGTACAGGAAATATGCTCTAAATATGATCTCAATGCAAGAGATATGCTCTACATATGCTCCAAAAGTGGAACAATGCTTTAAATATGCGGTGGTATAATAATCAATGGAAATATGAAATATTCTGCTCTGTATAACTTTCGTGCATAATTTTTTGTTGGTTTTACGTGTGAGCTGAAGAATTATCGAATAACGAAGCGTGTCCGTTACAAGTAAAAGTATGGGATTTGATCCATCAAACTCCCCTGTTTCTTGTCTTTTTTTAATTTTTTTTTAAATTTTTTAATAGTGGAATAAAAAGAAAGAATTTCGTGTAGGTCATCGTGTGATTGTTGCATAGAGTTTATGATTTGTGCAGGTGGATGACGGAATTTGTTCTCTTGTCATCTAAAGCAGTACCTTGTTATGTACCAATGGGAGCGAATACTTTCATGGGCGATTATGTTATCTCTGGCGTTACGCTTTTGGGAATATTTGGACTGCAGATAATGTAGACGAACGTCAATTGAGGTAGCCGGGCAGTGCTCGTACAATATATTGCTGGGAAAACGATACTGGAGTCTGTTGATTTTCCGTAGGATTCTTTGTTCACAAGTAATTAAACAGTGAATTTGGCTGTTGGTTGCAGTAGAATATAGAATTGATCTGTAATGAGTAATTGATCTAATATAGGTATTATAGGTATGTTGGAGTATTCCGGGTTACAGATCCGGAATCGTCCTCTTAGGGAAAATATTAAACTCATTCATTTTCTCACGCCGAATAGGGTTTATTTAAGATCGGAGCTCCAGTTGAAAGTTTGATTGAACGTAATTCCAGGTTCCGTGATCTCATCTTGCAGCGGGATTGATTCTCCCCAGAACTGGATCTCATCTCATCTGGTTTCTTAGCGTTTTTTGTGCAATTTGGGTATTGAATAAGTTTGGCTTGAGTTTTGTTTGGGTTGGGTGTGAGGCGCCATTTTTGCACCCTCTTTCGAAAGGTATTCAGAGAGTTTTAAATTCGTCTACGGACAGTTTGGGTTAAGTTACTAGAGGCCCAGAAAACAATTTCGTCTGCGTGTAAAGCAGTGTGAAAGTTTGGGTCCCTAAGAATTGGTAAGAATTGGTATGGCACGTGCATCAAATTATATGCTCTGCTTGGTTTTTCTATATTTAAAAGTCCCTTAATCCCTTACTGCATTATCCGTTTCTGGTTTGCCAACAAAATCTCTAACTTTCTCATTTTCTTCCGGTAGAAATTCATTCATTAGCATTTCTAACTTTTGTCGTTCTTTTTCATATCTATCTTTTAAATTTTCTTTAATCTATCTTTTAGGATTTTCAAAAACATATGTTAAAAGTTTTCGAAAATCAGTTGTTTTTAATTGTATGTAAACAAATGTTGACAAGTCACTTTGCGGTTTAAAATGAGACAGGTCGAAGTTGTAAGTACAAAAACATGGCCGAAGTGAAAAGTCTTCTTAACTACTCAAACAAATTCATCACAATTTAGTACACTTTTTAACATAGCTGTCATTCACAACGCAAATATACTATGTTCTTCCCCAATTATATCAAAACTGTTTATTTTTAGTATAATACGAGACAGAAGTGCCTGACCTGACGTATAAATGGCGATTGTTGTTGGAAAAGAATGACTATAGTAAATAATGCCATCCATATGAAGCTTAGATTTGTCGTTTTAAGACGCTGCATGGTTTAGTATTTGTTTGACAGCCAACAATAGTGAACGCTGTCAGTGAACTTGGAATAAATTGGTTATCGATATATGATACAATCATTTCATTTGAAATGTTTTAGTCTAGGGAATATTAAAACGAAACTAGATTTTACTCTAGAGGAGTCCACTCCTTGCTTCTGCAACAGTAAAATATTAGGTGACCGAATTTAAACGAGGCCGTACGAGCTGCCAAGGCCGTACAATATTGCATTGGTTTACCAAATGAGGTAACCATGCAACAAATGGTGAAGAAAATATTTAAAATGATGTCGAATGTCTGTTGACTGGTAGTGCGCGAGCTAGCAGACATAGTACTCATTTCAAAAGTATTGTACATCACATATTGACTTAAAATTTGGACACAAGAAAGCTGTACGCAAGATCGGTGCCGCGATTACTCAGAATGAAACAAAAAGTGTTCCATAAACATAAATGGAAAATGAGTCCATCATTTCACATTCGAGACAAAGAAATAGTCAAAACATTGGACTGAAAGGGGATAATCGACTCCAATGAAGGCAAAGACAGTACCATGTACAGTCACGGTCATTGGACAAGTTTTTTACGTTGCGCGTACAGATTTCCATTTATTATCTTCAGAAAGGCAAAACAATCAACAGCGAGTATTTGAGGGACAAAATGAAGAAACAACGACCGCATTTAGCAAAAAAGAACCAGTTCAAGAAATCGTTATGGCGATGGCCAAAATCAATGAGTTAAGAGTCAAGAGTCTAATGGCGTACCCTATTCAACAAATTTAGTCCCATTGAATGGGTCGGTGCTAAAAGTTTCGTTATCAATGAAGAGGTGGGGTTTGCGGTTGGTAGTGATTTTGAGGAGCTCAACGATAAAGAGGTGGAGTTGTATTTTCTTTGTTAGGTCGAGTATTTCTGGGACTACTCTCTAATATAATGCAATCACAGTAATGTAACATTACGATTCAAAGAAACTGCGTGCGACAAGCAAATAGTTAAATACACTCAAAAACATTGTCACCATACATAATTTTCCAATTAATTTGAAATATATTTTGTTTTTTTTTACAGCAAATGTGCAGTTCGAGAATATGTGGAATGGTACAACTTTCCAATCGCATAGAAATGTATATCTTAAAACCTTAAACAACAAGTTGACAATAACTGATGGCAAGGTTGTCACATTTGACGTGGGACAATTGTTTCCAGATAATCCTATCATTTCGAACGTACTTAGAGGAACAATTAATCGAAATGCGGATGGAATTTATCAGCAAGCGAAAAGTAGTCTCGCGCCAAACATTTCTAATCAAATTGTTAAAGCAAAGAATTTTATTTATAATAAATATCCACTTGACGTTTTATATCCTGAATAAATAATGATTCTAGTATTAGCAATTACTTTATTCATTCTCATTAAATGCAAAGTTTAATTTTCCCTGTTTTTGTTCCTTTATGGTGATTACGGAATATGGTGATTACGGAATACGGATTATTATTATAACTACCACTCTCTGAGGAATTCCACTCCATTACACTGCAGTCGCACGGCTTATTGCACTTGCACTGATCGTTTAGTCACACCAGTCCAATGTATCTGTATTTTGTACTAGTTCAATACTTCTTGTTGAGAGTGTTTTTATTCCAATTCGGAATCAGCTTTTTTGCTCTTGTTAGGTTTCTCCGTCTGGATTCCAACGCTTCACATTCCCATAAGATATGTTGAGCTGCTTCGCAGTCCTCCAGACACAACCTACACTCTACCATATTTGCACGCCCGACTTTTAAAAAGCTGTTCAAGAAAACAGATTCAATATGGAAGTACAAGAACAGTGGTATTTTTTATTTTATGGTATTTTTTGTAATATTTTTTTTTATATTTGCCGGTATATTGCTGAATTAATTGTTTTACAATCATCGTGTACATTAAGTGCAAAATGAAATAGCAATCTCAAAATTTCTAAAACATCTGAGTAGCTTGTTCTACCATAATAATTAAAATGTACTTATTAATTTATTACATTTTACAATATAATATAAATTTTCTCAAAAAGCGCAAATGTAAGACATTAACTTTGTCTCAGTGCCATAAAGACATGCTGAAAGTATTATTTATTTGCTTTAATCAATATATTATTTTTAACTTAGCTATTTACTCAGTTCTTCTGAAGAAGGGGTAATTGATTCCCCGAAACATATGTCAAGTTCAATCCTCATAGCTTTGTAAATTGTTATATATCACCGGCTGGAGGCTTTCGTTTAAACTTATAATATACATTGGGTTTTTGGAATACTTTGTGTTAATCCATTAAAAATGGACTCCAACACTGCAACGTTAAAAGTTCGACATTTTTTTATCCTCCTGATATTATGTTTTATGACTTAACGTATTTCCTTTGCGGAAGCAATATCATTATTATCAGTTTTACTGAGAAAACCGTAACGATTATTTCCACCTCTTGTTTTTAAATAAGTCGTTGAACCCTTTTTGGTGCTTTCGACGAATCGAATTGGCTGATAATTCCACAAATTTTAGGAGAAGGCATTTTCATTGCAATTTTTCAAATATTTTGATAGCATGAAGCTACTATCACCACCACCTATGCGACCCACCCCGTTTGCAATCTACCACTACTAACATTTTTTTAGATAGCCGTCACAAAAACAATCCAACCTCCTTAAACTTCTCAACAGACTAGCAGAAACTTTTCTCTTGGTCGGAACTACAACCTTCCAAAAATTTTGCGGCTGAAGCTTCCTTCAAGTTACGCCTTTTTTGTGACCCGTCTGAAGCAGCTTCTTTCCAGAGAATGTGCATATAAGCAGCTAGCATTCATTAAACGCATTTTGGGTCGTTATATTTCAAATTACAATTAAATTAAATTCTATTACAGTCAGTAGCTAAAATTCTACTAACATCCGGTCAGGTATACATATATCTACCTCATTATTTTGTCTTTTCTGGCTGAGTCTTTTCTTCTCTCATCACTCATTTCTTATCTGATCACTCATATCAATCGATCTTAACCCTTCCTTGACAAACCTTCGGTAAAAGCCATGAAGTCAACGACAGAGAAGGAGGTCGAACAACCATCCATACAACTCAACAACAGAGACAGCAGGGGTTCAACACCAGAGGCACGTGTAGATCACCATCTACGATTAGTCTGATTCGGCAACAGCGAATAAATCCAACATCACCACAAAAATATTTTTTCTACGTCGCAAAATTTCACCGCAACTTCAGTAATATATTCCACACCATTTGTCTACCATTATTAATTTATTGGTAGAAAAATGGTTAATTTATCTATCTTCAGAACCATTATTAATTTATCTTCAGAAATCCAATCAGAAGATAAATTAATAACATAAATCAAATTACTTTTATTTCGTAACTTTACATACCATTTTGCTAATGGAAATGGTATGGAACATCCCAACAATTTTTGCAATATAATTAGTTTCACAGCATATTGTCAGTAAATTAAAATCGCGAATAGAAGCTATGTATTTATCATATAAAAATTAAGTACTTTATTATAAAAATTAAAAAGAGAGAATTCTAACCCAACCCTGTATAATCTCATGCAATGAGCATTATTTATGATACAAGAGAGTAGAATAAAATATAAAAGCAGTATAGTAGTCAAAAACAACATTTACGATCCTGATTTGAAAAGAACAATTATTCTGTAATAACATCAAACCCTGGCATGATTGTATCCAATAATCCCACGTTTCCTTCTGCATTTTACAAATTCTGCATTTTCTGGCAGATTCTTCTCATTTTTTTCCAGATATTAAATAAATTGGAACTCGCTTATTACCCTTCAAAAACTCATCTTTTCGGTTATATTTACTCACTCTAATACTTCTGTCCCTTTCTCATGCAATATTCCTATCATCTTTCTTCATTCCTTCATATCATGCACACTTTGACACTCCTATCATTATCATATAGTTTTTCTCCCCCTCTAAGCGATTCAATTCCTTTTACCCCATTCATCCCCCTCAAGTTGCTTGAACATAAAAATTTTTAGTATGTGACGATGGTCTCATTCTTGATCTCATTCAGTGACGATGGTCTCATTCTTGACCATCGTCACTTTTTTTTCAAACTTCACCAATTTCTTACATTTGTATACTCGTACTCGTTCATCTAATGCAATATTACTTAATGTATATATTTATATTCTTAATATTCTTTTCATATATCCCTCTCCAATTTTTCTCTTTCTTCCTATGGTTACAATTGATTTCAGTAGATTTTTAACATTGTAAATACGTAATTTGTTTGTAACGTTTACTAGAACAAAATCAGATTTTGGAGTGTAATTTTATTGCTTGCCCTATCGGAATAACTTTGACCACTTGATGGCGGCTTAAGCTAGCGAATCGTGGGAATTTACTCACTCGTCAACAGCTAATGTAAGATCCAAAATGCGTCTGAGGTACATTAGATTGAACGGCTCCATTTATGTGGAATTTCCTGGGATGAAGTGGCTCCTGACGGATTTGTGGCCACTGGCATTTTGCGTGACTCGGTGACAAGGTAGGTGTGGCCTGAAGGAAATTTCTGCTAGAAAGATTTAGGTAGTCTAGGCCTTCGACAAATAAAAAGTCTCTTCTTGATCCGAATTTAAGGATCAAAATTGCTGTACATTGTCGATGAAAGCGTAAATGGTGGATCGTGTAAGCGGTAGTAGTAGCAGTCCTGCTCGACCATAATCTTAGAAACATTACATTAAAAACGCTTCTGCTACAAAGCTTTGAACGAATTTCCAATCAAATTTGTCTGAAGCACCCAAAAGGTCCAAAGCTTAACAACTTATTTGAAAACGTGTGGTGGAAAAATCGTTAATGCTTTTTCTAGTAAAAATAATTAAGTCGCCACATTAAGTCGTAAAACTGAAACTAATAATAACAAAAGCATTTGTAACAGGAATCTTATGATATTTTATTCGTGTGAAAAACGCACACATTAACACTTATAAGATAAAGGATGCTGCTAACTTTCGGCGAAATATCTTATAGCGCGGCGAAATACGTGAGGAAATCTTGCATATGTATAACTATCTATATATTTTTTATGCGGATCGGCTTTTGTTCGACAATTACATTTTTCTCACGTCGTGTTAAAAAAATTTGGATTTTATTTTTAAACGTAGTAAATCCTTATAACTTGAATTTATTAATATTATTAATTATTTGGCAATTAGTTATTACTAAACTTATTTATTAATTGGTATATTACATTTGTTTGAAGAATTGAATAAGATTTGATTAATCACTTTATATATACTATTAGCGGATTATTCATTGAATTGATGAATTATAAGAAAGTTGTTTTTTGTGGCGTTAATTAATGGAATTATTGATAATCCCTTATAGATCTATTTTCTTGCACTCCTTTTCCAGCATTTTCCCCGTTTTTGACTGTATTACATATATTTACCTATATTTGTCTGCATTTGCATGTAGGTAGTGCTACCTGTTTTCCTTTTATTAGCATTTCTCTGTGTTTCCTTATATTTACTTCTATTTACCTGCATTTATTTGAATTTCCCAGTATTCATTTATATTTGACCCTATTTTTTCGTATTTCTTTATATTTCTCCGTAACTCCTTATGTTCTCCTGATATGTGTAGTTACGTAACTACCTAACTATCCTGTACTTCCCCTTATTTTCCTGTATATTTGTAATTTTCGGTAATTGCCTTGTACTTACCTACATTTTTATGAAGATGCATTTGTATGTATGTATTCACATAATTGACTTGTGCTTTTTTATATTTTACTGCACTTTCCTGAATTATTCTTATTTTGCTATATTTGTCTGTATTATCTATATTTACTTGTATTTGGCTTCAATTATATGTACATATTATCTACCTATATTTTCTTGAATTTACTAGCATTTCTCTGTATTTCTTTAAATTTACCTCCATTTACCTGTACTTGCTTGAATTTCCCTCTAGTTACATTTAATTGTCTATATTCCTTCGAGTTTCCCTGTATTTCTCAGTAACTCCCTATATTTTCCCGATGTTGTTTGTACTTACGTATACTTTTCCGCATTTCCTTATATAGTTTTGTCATTTTAAATATTTGCATGTTTTGCCTTATATGTACCTACATTTGCATGTAATTAGCTACCTGGCTTTTACTAGTCTATGTTCTTGAACTTTTCTCACTTGCCTTATTTTTCTGTATTACCAATATTTACCTGTATTTGACTGCATTTACATGAACTTCGCACTTACCAGTACTTCTTGTACATCTGTATTTTACTATGTTATTTTTCATATTTTCAAGCATTTTCTTAAATTTCTCTGAATATTCTAATATTTTTCGGTATTTGCTAGTATTTCCTTGCAGACATTTGTATTTGATTGCATCTTTATTACTTTCCTTTATTATCTTGTCTTTTTCAATATTTCTCTGTATTTCCTTATATTTACTATTTGTCTGTATTTGTTTCAATTTCCATATATTCACTTCTATTTTCCTATATTTCTTCGTATTTCCCTGTTTTTCTTCGTACCTCCCTATATTCTTCTCATTTTGTCTGTAGTTACGCTATATTATTTGTTTTAGTCTGCATTTATATAGACATAGTATCTACCTACATCTTCCTCAATTTCCCTGTATTTACTAGAATTTCTCTGTATTTATTCATATTTACCTCCATTTATCTGTATTTGCTTGAATTATTCTATCTTTACTTCTGTTTGCCTATATTTATCGTTACGTCCACTATCCTGTACTTCCCCGTATTACCCTACATATTTTTGTAATTTTCGATATTTGCCTGTTTTATATTTATGTATATACCCGCATTTGAATGGCATTTAGCTAACCAGCTGGTACTCCTGTACAATACTGCACTTTTCCGTGCATACCTTATTTTCCTATATATCCTTGTATTTGCCTGTATTCCCAGTATTTACCTGTACTTGTCTGCTTTTACATGAACTTTCCTGTACCTGTATTTTCCTGTACTTCCTGTATTTTTCTATTTTACTGTATTAGTTTTTATATTTTCATGCATTTTCCCATATTTCCCTAAATCTTCCTATATTTATCTGTATTTGCTAGCATTTCCTTGGAGTTATCTGCATTCTCTTCTCTATGTTTTCATCTCTTTGCCTTATTGTCTTGTCGTTTCCTATATTTCTGTGTATTTCCTTATATTTTTCTTTACTCTCCTGATTGTCACTTTTTCCTCTTTCTCCCTGTTTTTTTCATTGTATTTCTTTGTATTTGATTGGACTTCCATGCAGTTAGCTGCAATTGCCAGTATTCAATAGTTTTTATTTGAAATTATATATATACCTGGCTGGAATGTACCCGAATAGATTCTGAAAATTGTCAGCCGGTACATATGTGGATATGGATAGCAGAAATGGATAGCAGACTCCTTAAAGAAAGTAAATAGAGCTTCTGGGATATCAATTTTTATGACGGAAACTAAACAGGAATATTATACTGAGAAACGTAATGGACTGTGTAAAAGTACCCTTATACTCCTGAGCTGGACAAAGACCTCCCGTAAACTTGTCCATTTCCGACGGTCTTGAGCTGCGTTCATCCAATTTGTTCCAATCCTCTTGATGTCGTCGGACCATCTTGTTTGGGGGGGGGGCGCCCCCTGCTACGTTGTGCATCCATTTGTGGTCTCCACTCTAGGATGCTTTTCGTCCATCTATCGTCTGAGAAACGTGCAATATGTCCCGCCCAGTTCCATTTTAAAGCTGTTATACGTTCAATTGCGTCCATTACGCCCGACATAAGTCTTAATCTGCCATTTGGAATTTTGTCTCGGAGTGACA
>WYDF02177013.1:1722-22029 GCA_009867245.2 Adranes taylori | reverse complement strand
CAGTAAATATAAACTTTTTTCGCCAAATTGGACGCTTTGAACAGAAAATAAACGAAAAGATCAATGATCTGTGAAAAATCAGGGGTGGAAACGTTACAATGACGCCACCTGCATTAGTCTATGGTTTTTAATGGTTTTTAAGGTGGGATTCATGGTTAACAATTATAAGCAACTGTGATGTTTTTCAGAAAGTTTAGCATGTTTTATAAAATATTCCATAAATTTTAAAAGCAACCTTTCGTTGCACCAGTCCGAATGGTTAGCTCAATCGATTGTCCGTGAGGCCTATAAATTCAGCAAGTAATATTTATAATTCACTCTAAGGAACACAATCATAGAAGCTATGTGATTTCCTAAAGCATCGTCACAAGCATCGTACAGTTATTAGCTCCCTACTCTCTGCCGAAGTCACGTTAGCAAACTGTTTAGCACCTTTAGGTGCAACAAAGTATAAAGGATTTTGCATTATCATCACGCTGGTCTTATCTTGTTTCCAATTTTCTTCCGGGGGAATGATCAAAGTGCTATTAAACATCTTTCAAATTATCCAAAAATCTACCTACATTTGATTTATTAAACCTAATTGCACGTGAAATGCTAGTTTTTTCAGGTTTCTTGATGGCCTCGTTGAAATACCTTTTTAAAAATAGCCTCATCTAGTACAAGTTTGCTTTCGTTCCATATAGAAGGGAATCTCTTTTTTTGCATAATTCATTTTTAAATTTAATCAAGTAAGTTTAGTTGTTCTTCATCTGTAAATACCTTCCTCATAATTTTGTAGCAATGGAAATTGTTAGGCAATCTAAATTCTCAAGATTTCATAAAGATTAAATTTTCAAAAAAACTAAGCTTAAATTAAGGAATTAAGCATTGAAGGACAATTATCGTACCACATTCAAAAGATTCTACTGTATATGCTCAAAATAGGAAAACTCTTGGAAGCAATAATGCTCCACAGTTAGACAGTAATAAATAAATCAAGTTCTACCACAATGATATTTATTTAGCTTTGTTTTAAACAATTCTTTATAAAATACATTCGTAACGTTAGATCTACGAGAAGACAGAGAAGACTCGTACTGTTCGTTATTCACGAGTCCCTTTGGATTGAGTCGTTCGGACTCAACCAGGAAAATTTAGATAACTCCTTCGAAAAATTGGTTTCAACACATTGAGATTCATTTCAATTCACATTCACAAACAAAAGATATATATGCTATATATTGAACGTGATACAACGTCACAGCCTTGCACCCGGTGCAATTTTCGCTACGTTTTGGGTAAAATCAGATTGGGGCTCGTCCAATAGGTTGCTGAACGTACCGCTGATGTTCTAGAATTTGAAGTATGATAGGAAATAGTTAGAGAAAGATGCACTGTGTGTCGTTGTCAGTTAAGTTAAGTTAAGTTAAGTAGTCAGTTAAGTTAGAACCATGTAAGTCAATTCAGTCTTATTATTCAGACTATAGAAATGATCACGACAAATCATTAATGAGTCATTTAATTTAATAATGTATGCAAGTAAATATAAATTTCCCCTAAGAATTGAAATAATGAGTTTAATTTAGATTTGATTATTGCACAATAGATATTTATTTGTGATGCAATCATGGGAAATAAATATGCTGTACTTATAATAATTTTTATGTAGAAACAAACTGTTTCGAATAAATGCTAGTAACTCATTAAACGTAAATAATCGTTTTTGCGCTTCGCATAATTTCTGTTAGAATCGAGTTGTGCATTTCTTTAAAACGTTTAAGATGTGCTTAATTAATATTCATCGAAACTGAATTTAATTGAAACATGTACTATATTTTATTTACTTGAATTTGATAATAATAAGTATTTATTTCACGTATGTACTAATAATTTGTTGATTGATAATAGAATTTTTGAACTGATTGCTCGTTTCATTTCTTTATTACTATTTTACTTTTATTGCAGTGAGCAATCGCCCCCCCCCCCCTCCCGAAGACAGCAATTAAATACTGAACCTGTGGCGCTCGCTTAAGTTTGATTTTAACAAACTTCGCGCCCCTCCCTCCCCCCAAATCAAACCTTAGAACAGCGATATTGAAGTTTAGTTGAGTTTAGATTTTAACTAACTTATAATTAATATCATGAGTCCTTTTTTAGACACCAAAACTATTGCGGTCCGATAAATTCTAAGTAATACATCTCATGAGACCTTTTTTCTTGGTCATCAAAAATGTTGCTGTCTGAGTGACATATGTTTTGTGAATTTTCGTTAAAAATATTTCATCCAACCGGCCTTCCCAAGATGACACACTGGATCCATCCTTGCTTAATTGTGTACTTTATTTGTTTACAGGACCGGACTTGCTTATCTAAAGCTGCTTCCCAGTTTTAAACACGAAAGTGTCTTATATTCAATAAACTGAAATCACGATGTGTAATTTATATTACCCCTTAAATTAATTTTAATGTGAAGTTTTATGTAATCTTTAGCTGTACCCACATTTTAAATTAGATAAATGTAATTCATTTAGCTCTACCATCATTTATAATAATATTTGAGATCCCTGAAAGAATTGCAAGTTTTTACAATGTAAAGAATTTGTGTAGCAAATTTTACAATGAAAACTACAAGCTTCTCTTATAGATATTCTCTTTTCTGAATGTCCACTAACAGGTTCAACTGTTTTTTTTTTCATTGACTCAGAGTGAGTCAATAGGATTTTTTCCCACTTGTACTTTGTGGCATACTGATCTATAATAAGGAACGAAATAATTGTGACATCCTGTATCTATGGTCATTCATCAGAGATGCAGGAACTTGGTTTGATCCAAGGTACACCTAGTGCGTTTTTCTAAACTAAACCTCCTCAACAATCTAGGTTATGATAGAATGTGATTTAAAAGACTTGTAAAAATAAAAAGGAAAACCAAAAGCGGTTACATTTTGCACTAAAACAAATTGTTTCTGTTTTACTTGTTTCTGTTTTACTGACCACTCTTCCGCTTTCTAATGAGTAAACTTTGTCTTGTACAGTTGATGTCGCGAATTAGCAGCATCTCGCAGAAACCTAAAGACTGATCCAAGGTACACTATGATCAGGGTACTACGGTTACCCCTGCTATATGGGGCTACTACAACTAAAGTTCATTCAAGGTTGGGGTTGGGTTTGATTAATTTTTCTACAGAAATTACTCTTTCTTTAGTATTTATTTCAATCAACCTAAAGGGATGCTGATTCAATTCAATTAGTAAAATATTTTGTGGGAAGCGATATAAATTTGATACTTTATAAATTATGTACCTTAAGTGTTCCCAAAGTCCATTTATTTACAACTTGCAGTTCAGGTGCTCACAGCTATGAGCAAATGTATGTTTGATATGTTTCGGGCAAACAATTATCCCTTCTTCAGACACTTGTGCGTATTTTTTATGCTAAAGCCCATATCAATTTTTTTTTTAAATCCAAATTTCAAAAAAATTTATATATCTTATAGTTTAAATTATAAATTGTTATCTTAGAATTATAGTTTTGCAAGAAATTAATAAACTGCTGATTTATAATTTAGCATAAAAAATGCGCACAAGTTTTTGAAGAAGAGGTAACTGTCTCCCCGAAACATTTCAAGCGTACATTTGTTGGGCCTCGTAGCTGGGGGCACCTAAAATGCAAGTTGTTAATAAATGGAGTTTTGGAGGACTTTAATTTCATTAAGTTAACATGTGGACTCCAACGCTGGGACCTACTTCAATATTCTATAAATAGAATTAGAATTAGATTAGAATTAGTTTTGAGAATACAAACTTCATTATTGCGATGAGAAGATGTTTGGAAACACAGATTTAATACTTGACCAAGTGACCAATGCTGTAATATAGTCTCACACCTGAAACAGTATTTATAGTCACAATAAAAGTAATATCCATGCATGGATGTTGGTGCGTGTATGTATTATATTGAAGCGGGTATATCGGGATTTTACAGTTTATTACGTATAGTTTAATACAATGCACAGTTACTATCGACATTACCTAGGAATCTTTTCTTGTGCTTCAAACGTTCTTATCGGAGTTACATATGTTTTGAATGACTCAAATAATTTTTTACTGCCTTTTAATTTTGCAAAGTACACTTTACAAGTATTTCTCAGTGACGATTAAGACACAGTATGGTTTATTGCTTACAACTTTGGACTTCTATTAATTTCTTAAGTAAGTGTTTTGCGAAAAACAATTTCGGTCATATTGCATATAATCAATCATGATTTAGACACATAGCAATGTCTGTAGTATTTATGAATAACAATTCCCAAGAAACAATGTCTGTATACTTATTGCAAAGCGCGAACGCTAGCAACTCAACCTTCTTAGACCTTGTTCACACAGGCTTAATACTAATGTTAATACTACTAATCCTTAGTTTATACAGTACTAATTATTAGTAGTACTAACATTAGAATTAAAATTATGAAGAGGATTTTGGCTGAAATAAATGGATGGGATGGAATAGAGAAGGGAAGGGAGCGATGAGAACAAGAGGGTGGTAGATGTGAGAGAATATGAGAAGAAGGGAATATGTGGATCAAGTGTAGGAAGGTGTGGGAGGGATGAATCCGGTAGCTGATAGTAGAAATGAAAGGGAGGATAAAGAGAGATTGGGGCGAGAGAATGGAAGGGGTATGATTGATGTGCAATGTAAGGAGGGGATAAAGGAATGGGGTAGGTGGAGAAGTTGGGAAAGTGAGAGAATAGATGGAGGATCAACATTGAGGGTTTCATGGGGTAAGGATATAAGCCTTCCCTGCTTCCTGAAAGAGGATTTGATTTAGAGACTTCTGTCTTACGTTATTATTATAGATTTGGAAATTGTAAACTCTAATGATCTTATTTTATAATATGTTATGTAATTGTTTTGTTGTAAACGAATCAGAATATGCCATAAAGGTTTTATTTAGTACTACAGGTACTCCTATTTGATTTTGTGACTACATTTACATTAAGACCAAATTGAAACAATATTTAGTCATTCTCAAAGTTCCGAAGTATTCTTTATGATCTTCTAATACTATTTCCTTAAGAAGAGAGGTAGCTCCTAGCTCGTCTCTTCCATGAATCCATTTTCGTACCCATAGCTTTTTTTCTTTTATCACGCTGATTTTTTCTTCCACTTCTAAAAGAAGCTATTGCAATAAGCTTTATTAGTTTTATTGTGATGCCTGCTTATCGTGCGATACACTACACACTATACACGACAGTAGTGCGAACGCTTTTCTTTCTTGTCAGTTCGTAGACGTTTAGTTACTAAATTACGCGCCACTCGATTAAATTACTACAAAGCCTAAACCAAGCTTAATCTTGTGTCGTATAAATATACAATATAAGCGATCGACGATAAAAATATCACACCTTTACATTTAATTTTACATTGACATTCTTAAACTATATGCGGGATATAAGTATCAAATGCATGGGCTATTAGAAGTAGTTTATACATTCACAAACGATATTCGAATGGTTATGGTCCTAGAAAAATACGCACTAATTAATGTTAAAAGGTAAACTCTTGCAAATTCCAGGAATACACAGCTAGGTGATGGAACACTTTTTCCAACGCTTACGCCAGATGAATCCTATAAATACTCCGTGTCTATAGTACAAACTTTAACTATAGACACGGAGAAAGTTAAGCATTAAGTCATCTCCAAGTTTAAAAACTGATTCGGGAAAGTTTTGAAAGCAAAGCTAAATGACCGAGCTAAAACGGATAAGATGTGGGTTGTCCTTTCATTATCGTACTCCTTTGGAGAGTAAGATGGTTTTTAACATCCATTCCCGAATGAAACGAGTAACCCCGCATTTCAGAGAGCGGGAATACTACACCCAAACGCCTCTACAGTTGGTTGTATATACCGAGGAGAGTGGGAGGTACACGGCTATGTAATCTGGAAATGATGTGTTTGGAAATGTTTGGATGAGTATTTGTTTGGATGAGCTGGAAATGTTTGGATGAGTATTTTGAGAATTCTAATGAATTACTAGACTAATACGTGGCAAAATATAAGAATGATAGAATCATAAAAGAATTTCCGTCATGGGCGATAGTATAGCAGTTTTCATAGCGCCAATGTAAGCCTAGAGGATTCTTGTCTGTATCTTAAAGTAGGGTACTTGTTTCCAGAAACGGAAGCAATGGTGACATGCATTCAGGATCACACAGTTAGAACTCGGAATTACAGGAAATACATTTTAAAAGCGGAAGACGTAATAGACACATGCCGCGTATGTGGGGCGTTGAATGAAACTGAACAACATATTACGTCTCATTGTTCTAAACTAGCCGGAAGACAGTACACCGAATGCCACAATAATACTGTAACGTGAAGATATGTTCACGTTCCTGATTAGGTTGCTGTAAATGGATACGGCATTAAGTACTCACAAATAAGATAAATACGATAGAAGAATGCGCTATAGAAATATTCTAGAATGTGCTAATGAGATACAAATTAATCATGGTGAAAAATATACATATCGGAGATTGGAAGGAGACCTGAGATGTATAAAAACGGTTTACCCACAGCTGGAAGGATTAGTAAAATTCGGGCGTCCGCCAAACGTCGTAATGCTCAACTAAGTAGCGAAATAATAATCCGGAATAAAATAATATTAGAATAATAATTAAATAAAAAAATCATGACTAATTAAAGTGTGACCAGTGTATATTAAAGTGTATATTTTTGGGAATAATTCAGATAAATTAACTTGAGTATAATTTTGATAAATAAAGTAAAGTCGAGTTTAATTAGTAATAAGTTCGTCGATCAAGGTAAATCTAAAATAAATAATTAAGATGATGGTGCGTTATTCTAAAATAATGAATAAATAGTTTGTGTACAGCGGCTAAATCTGTAAGTACCTAGTTTAACATTTCGTTGATGTAACTAAATAAATCATAAAAGCACTTTTATTAAATGTTTATTAATTGCAACGCCTTGATTCTTTATTTTACGTAGAGGAATGAGCATGTCATTGGATTGAATGTAAACATTTTTAACAACCAATACACTTTAATTAAGTTTAATAACTGTTTCATTCTGCTGCCTGAATTATTAGGGCTTATGACTAACGTTAAAGATTGAGAAAACGGTACGTCCACCTTAGCGGTAGTCCGACCTAGTGTTTTATTCTAAATTAAGTGGTTCTAACTGGGAGATTTGTATTAGATCGTTCCGCATCAATTAGTCAATTAATAACTTTGCTAGAAGTAGCTAAACTAAAGGCTATCTTATAAAATTACAAAGGGATTCAGGTAACTATAATTGTGAGCAGGGGATTACTACGCTAACTCATATAAAGTCCCCTCTCATCCATGTCACGTCGGAGAGAATAACCCTCCCTAAAACATACCGTGACCATATAGCGAGGGTTTTTCACCAGGAACTGTGCCGCAACGCAAATATACTGAGTGGAAGAATAGCTCAATATAAATATATTCCAACTGCAATACAAGAGAATGAGAAGTGGTTAATATATTGGAATGCTGAAATACTAACAGATGCCTTCTTTTTGCACAACAGATCCGACATTATTATTATATATAACATAGCCTAAAAGTACGTCGTATTCTTAGATGTAGCATGTCTGAGTGACGATAATATGCAATAAACATATAGGTAAAAGATTGAAAAAGACCAGGACTAGGCATAATCAGGTCAAATCTCTTTGGAAGGTAAGCGATTAAAATATACCCCATTCTTATATCATGTAGCGGGCTAGTCCGAGTTTAGATACCAGAATACTTGAAAGAAATGGGCATAAGTTTTCAATTTTGTTGTATGCTAGAAATGCAAAAGGATGCATTGTTGGGTACCTCTAGAATAATCAGGCAGGTTCTGGAGAGATAACGGTTCTGGTTTTAATCCTCGGATCCGACCAGAATCTTAATTTTAACCCTGAAAGGTGAATACTAAAAAAAATTAGAGTGCCTAAATCAAAACTTACAATTATCACAGAGAACACAGTCAACTACAACAAAAATGTATGTAATAAAATTCTATGAATTAGAATAACAGTTTGAAATTAAAAAATATTTGATAGATATATAAATTTACATTATAAGGTCAGCCTTTGACATCCTATGGTCCAAGAACTCATCATAACTATAAAATGAATGAATGGTTAAAAAAATATTTAATTTTAGATTAAAATTGAATTATAATGAGTTGACAGATTTTAGTTGGAACCCCGTTGAGAAACCTAATACCTAGGGTAACTAATTTTGGATATAACAAAATTTCTAATGTCAAAACGATTGGTCAGTTTAAAAATGTCAATTTTTTAGCAATTTCAGAAGGCGACCATATGGTGGGTAGAGAAGAAACCCCGACTTAAGGTTTACAACAATTCATTTTTGTCCACGACTAATAACCTCTATTATTAAGTCTTTCGAGAAGAATCGTCGAATTTGCAATCATGAGATTCACAAAGCTTAAAAGAATTTGTTAATAGTTTTGCATTTTTGCTAAGCGCATCAAAAGAAGAACAGAACAACAACAAAAAAAAGGCCCAATGGAAGATATGATTATTTTATTCACCCTGTATAATTATGCCTCACGAATATGCAAAATGGTCTAGAAATTTATATTTTGAAGATACGTTTAACTTAATTAATATTAATAAATGCTCTTAAGGGAATAAGGAATTAAATGTGCATCACAAGGTTGCATATATTTATCTTGAAAAAATGTTATTAATTTATATATCAAATCACTTACGTAATGCGACTATTGGTGATAAATATTTCTGTCATCCACTCAAAGTAGGAGACTAAATGTTTGGACTTGTTTTTTAGCTAAACAGCCCCAAACCAAAAAAAAGAGACAAATGAATAAAACAATTGAATAACTAAATGACAAATAATTAATTCCACGAAGTCTATCAGTACAAAAAATTATGTTAATTTCTTATGGATAAAGTCTATATGCCCGATTTTCCTTTGTGATTTTTTCACGGTACATAAAGGAATGTTGGAAATATATATATACACATGCAGCTTTGCGAGATGGATGGTCATATATTAAAGTATAAAAGAAGACATTAATGTCCAAATACAATAAAATGGTATATGGATTTCCCTGCACGTGCGTCTATTTTGTTTTCGATGTATAGAGATCTGTCTTAATAATTTGTCGCTAGTTTTTAAACATTTATTCGCATATATCCGCAGACCAAAATAAACTTATATAAGTATGTATATTGAAAAGAGATTACCATATCTCTAAATTTTTAGTGGCTTAACGAATTTTCTTATAGACTTTGGAAAACCGTTACTATTTTTGAGCTTTTGGCCATATAAAGTTATTCACCAATACTTTCAGTACATAAGGAGTGTACGTACGCCAAGAATACGATCAGTTAGACGCAGGTTGCAAGTTATTTTCCACACTACTGGGCGAGCATTTGCGCATTTTGTGGGCATAATTTACAATGGGGGACAAGGCGTATCTTTTGCACGACAAGCATATTTGCAGTCTTAAGTACGGTTTGTTCAAAGTGGCGTAATAGTTATACTTAATCATTTTAAATCAACTACTAAACTCAAATCATCACATGGTCAAAGCTAAGTATTATACAACGCATCAGCACTCTTCCAATTGTTCCATCATTCAATATTTCATGCCTCTTTCTCGCATTGACACTTACGTGTCTTCGATACAACCTTGACAATGCTGGCGAAGTTAACGAAGTTAATGAAGAAGCCACGATCAACGAGTTAACATCACCAAGCCTATCAACCAATTCGTCTCTAACATCCAGATCGTCTCCGTGCAACAGCGTCGACGCATTCCACATGACGATGCATTTCCAGTCCACACTCCGACTTCACGCATTGGCCAGACGATTCCTACATAATCATCAACTGCGAATCTGCGCCACTACAATCTAACCCGATCAGCACCGAGGAACAATTATAACAATTGTCATTTTAAATCTAGTTCACTATAATTTTGGCATTTTTTTATCGGAATGGGTCCTCCTAACCACCTTTTTTGCATTATAATTAACTTCAAGCAATATGTTAGTCATGTTAACGAGCGCGAGTAGAATCATCTAATAAAAATAAAAATAGTTTAATATTTGAAAGAAGCAGAAAAAATTATGCTTGTCGGCGAAAAATAAATATTCAAATTGTAATACTTATTCACCAGCATTTAGCTTAATATTATAATTGGCCAGATTTAAAAAATCAGCCCGCCCGATAGAGTGTTATATGTTACGTAAAACAATCACCTATTACATATTGGTGGCGCCCAACGTGGGGCATTCAAACCTGTAATAGGGCTCAAATGTAGAGCTTCACTAGGTTAACAAGAGCCTTATATACGGAATTCTACATTAAAGTAAACAGTTTTTAACCAACACGAGCTTCTAACGCCACGAACATCACAATGTTTATTGTTGAATTATCTTTATGGTTAGAATGTTTACATAGGATATATTTATACTTAAGTTTTGAATATTTTGTCTTGCGGTGTGTTTTGGAGTTAGTAAATTAACAATAGTTTACAAAATTTCATTTTGAATTTTATGTTTCAACGCAATGACAGAAACAACCATTTTTTTAATTTTGTTTTTATACGACAGAGAGCGTTGTTGTTTTGTTCAATTTGGTGGGTCTGTTGTTGGTGGTAGTCTAGTCTAGTTTCTTTTTTTGATCTAGCTCTAACAATTTTTATTTCGCGAAGTATTTTACAAAGTATAGTAATTTTACGAATTAATATTATTCTGAGCTCAAATTATTAAATCGGACATATATGTTCTAAAACGCAAGACGTAGACTAGCGCGCCACTTACAGGCCGGTTTTTATATGATTGTTTTTAATAAAAAGGTAACAAGCGAGCACCAATTTGTGAGAATTCGTTGAAAAATATTTATAATTACGTATAATTTTGATTATAAGGCTGTGTGTATGTTTTTTCTCTCTTTCTACGGTCTCTGTTACGACCAATATTACCCAGTCAACCAACAGAGATCATCAATGTAACAAGTCCATTAAATCTACGTGAGTGTTTATTTGGACCAGTGTTTGTGGGGTTTACTTTGTAATTACTAATTCCCACAGTGCTCTAATCACGACGAATAATTACGGGCTTTTTCTTCGATTTGTGCGCTCTTCTTATACCAAAACCAGACCCATATAAGATTATCTTTATCTGTTTTATATTATTATCTATATTTGCTGTCTTTGTTTTCAAATTTTTTCTCATGTAGTCTTATGATTGATTCTTTTATATTCTCTTATTTTAACTCAATAATTAGTAACGACTTGTGTTTCTTTATATCTCATGTACTTGCTCATGTCGACCACTTTAAAAGAAGTGGATACTCTAAATACATCATACTTGCACAAAAAATACAAGTTTATTAGGTGCGTTTATACTTTTACTTCTATTAGATATTTCACTTTTATTTGACTATTATTTAACCTAACAGTGTCAAGCACTACATGAAAAGAACACATCAAAACTGGACAGTCTTAAATGAGGAGACACTTAGCAATCATATTACAGTTCCAAATTAGCGTGCACGATGACACAAAAACAGCCACTGTCGTGCAAATAAGGTCACAAATATTAGATACCAGGTCAACAAAATGAAGGCAAAAGTAGTGATCGGAACATTTAAAAACGAAGAAGAGCGAATAATTGGCAACAGCGTCGAGGAGCAAATAAGAGCCCTAAAACAGCAGGTACAAAATGCTTGCAATAAAAGAATATCTACTAGATGCAATGATAAGAAAAACTCGGTGTACTGGTGGTGCTCTGAAGTGACGGATGCCCGAAAAAAATGCGTGGTGAGCCGAACACGATGCCAAGATCACGCAAAAAACATCGCAAACGCCGACAAGGTGGTGGAGACTAGATTAAAAGAATATAAAACATGCAGGAAGGAACTTCAACTAGTAATATACAAAAGCTCACACTGCGCGGTGAACTGGACACGTATCCATGGGGCCTACTATACCAAATAGTGAGAAAGAGGTTAGAGGTTAGTATCAGAATCACTAGTTAAAGAAAGTGTTAAGGAAATACGCTATTCCCTATAGATGCGAATTGCAAAGCTAGAGATAACGGGGAAAATGACCTTGACAAACGCACAAGCAGAGCTAGTAACGCCAGCAACGACAATTCGATGATCGTTGCCATGGAAGTACAAAAAGCAGGTCGCATGCTAGGAACATAAAAGTTCCAGGACCCGATGGTATCCCCAAGAAGCAATCAACCTACTGGCGAACAAATATCCAGAAGATTGGGCGAAACCATTTAGCAAGCAAGTTTAAGCGAGAAAACATACACCGTAAGGTGGAAAGATGGCAAACATATAGTGATACCGAAAAGACGCAAACCAACGGACGACCCAAGAGCATATCAGGCTATATGTCTTCTCGATGCGACTGGAAAGCTGTTTGAGAGGATAATCGTACACGGGATAAATGAGGAACTGGGCAACAAGAGAGGACCAACAAAGGCCCAGCAAAGAAGTAACAACACTTTGTGATAGCGTTAATGGACGTTAAAAACGCGTTTAACTCGACGTATAATATATAGTTACTTAAGTAACAGTAGTATCACGTATATAGCAGGCGAAACAAAAGAGAGATACATAGTAACTGCATGAGTACCACAGGGATCAGCCCTGGGATCCTTACTATGGAATCTCACCTACGACGCTATTCCGAAGCTCAAAACCCCAGGGGAGTGCAAATAATTGACTTCGCAGATGACACGGCGCTGGTAGCAACGGACCGAAACATAGACAGCATCAAATGGATGCTAGAAGAAGCAGCTGATAAGGCGGAAAACTGGATGAGTAGACATGGACTGCAAGTGGCTCCACAAAAGACGGACGCGGCCTGTTAAGCCTCCAATTGAGCATACCAGGAACCATGGTTCCAGTCAAGCGCGAAATAAAATACCTAGGGTTTATACTTGAGGCAAACCCGAATCAAACGGGATAAGTATTAAACGCGCTAAATAGAGCAGCGAACATAGAGAGAGGCATCATACGGCTAATACCTCATGCGTAAAACGGAGGGCTAATGTGTAAGACGGCTAATGCGTAAGACGAAGGGTCCTGGGCAAGCAACGAGGAGCGTGCTAGCATGCGCTGTACAGTTAGCTCTACTTTATGCGGCACCAGCGTTTATGCAAAGCACAAGGATATCATGAAACAGGGATAATCTGCGTTCAGTAATAAAGAGGAGTAAACGTGCGAATCGCACGGGCATATCGAACCGTAGCGGTCACAGTGGTCAAAGTTCTTGCAGGAAGAATCCCTGCCGACTTACTCCTGACAGAAAAAGGACAAGTATATGATGCCACTAAAGCTTGAAAGCCTAAAACGGAAACACAGCAAAAAGGGCGAACGAATACAATGACCAACTGGCAGAGGAGATGGCAGAGATACAATGCTGGAAATTGGACCAGGAGACTAATAGCCAGCATAGACTTATGGGCAAGCAAAAAACATGAAGCACTTAGCTGTAGACTGACACAGATATCAGTGGGACACGTACAATTCCAAGCCTATCTGAATAGAATAGGAAAATCCGATAACGGCAATTGCAAGCAATACGGAGCCAATTAGGATGATGCTACGCACACAATGATAAGCTGGCTTGCTTGGGAATCAGAAAGAAAGGAGCTGGGAAAAGTTCTAAATATCACAGAGGACTGAGTACTACGAAGAATACTGGAGGATGCAGAGTGTTAGTCTGCAATGAAAAACTTTTCGGCCAACATACTAAAAGCTAAAGTACAAACGGGAAGGAATCCACCGATCATGGCGACTACCAAACCAGTAAATGCTAGAGCTTAAGATTATACAGAGAGTAAAACTACAAGCGAATACGACAAGTTCATCGTTCCGCGAACTTGTCAACATACAAGAGCCCAAACCTTTTGGTTGAAGTACCTGACTCGGCGTGAAGAATACCAATGTTGGTGATGCCAGCCGGCCTAGTAGTATAGAGCAAGGTTTTCTTAGTGGGTTGGAGCCCCACATTTTCTGCATCCCCATGGACTCGGAGCTCCATGGCTAATGCTAACTATATCAAGAAATGAAATAAAGATAGTAGCTTGAGCATTTTTTTTTTGGACCAACCCTCTTTAAAAAAATTAGATATTTCAGTTTTACATTTTTGATTATAATTTTAATCGACTTGAGTCAACTGTGTGTCACTAGTGTCAACTAGCCACTGTATTATTGACGTAAGTTTCAATCCAGAAAAAAAAAACCCTCAAAATATCGGACAATATACAGACGCTCGATAAACGCTATAGAGAAAAGGACAAAGATCATAGACGAATAAACGAAAATAAAATAGATCAAAACACTGAATGAAGTTCAATGTACATGTAGTCGTATAGAGTTCGCTCGTATGAGAGGGTGCATGTGTGTACGTATATGACTATATGCTATTCCATAGTAGGTTGATGCACGCCAGAAAACTATCAAAGGATGAGCGCACGTAACCGCTAGCCAACGTAAGGATCGAGGGTTGAGGCGTTAAAGAAGTAAAGAAGGATGGTGCATGTTTGTCGGTCAGTTCTAGTTGAAGAATGAGGGTAAGGTCAAGGTAGGCCGATTGTAGGATTACTATAAGCATAGAAGTTTGTGTTTTTTTTATTATATCTAGGGCACATTTCTAACTACCTGTGTAGTGTTTATTCTGTTTTGATAATTTGACAAGTTTATTAGCAGACATACATTTATTACTTTCACATTTTAAATAGAATATTTAAAATACCTTCTGTATTATTTGTATTTTAAAATATAGGTAGATCATAAATACACAGCTACAGATAATATAAATATCAGCATGAAATATGGGGTTATACAGAAGTCAGAAAATAAAATGAGGAACGATCAATATGAGTAAAATGATCCATATGAAAAGCTGTTTTATTTTCGACGATATTAGCTGCAATTGCATGCCAGACAGAGCTGGCAAAGCTAATACTACAAACAGAGCCGCGCTTAGATATATTGGAGCCGGAGTGTACGGCAAACTTTGTCCAAATTTAACGTCAATTAGTATTTCCAAATAATTAGTTGTCTTGGGCTTGGGTGCTCTGCACACCTGGACATCTCCGCTTGATACGGCTCTGATGTATAAATCTTCGAAATAAATGAAATAAGAACAAATATCAGCGCCTGCCCCAATAAATTTATTTCAGAAGTAGAGATATAACGTGAGTTTCTACAGACATTTAAAGATGTTCGACTGACACTTAAACAGTTCTTCCCATTCGCGCAATCGGGCTAGCATACTCTGATTAATTGAGACACGTCGCGTTGTTGTTCTACGTCTTGTGGAAATGGTGACATGAATACCTTGTCCTCAAAAGAAAATTCATAGGACACTTTCTGGGATTACTGGCACGTCCACCTGACATTGTAACAAGCAGTTTGAATTTCCGATGTCAGATTCTCCACTGCACTGTTGATTTCTTCCTTGGCTTCTATGTTGAGACTTGTATTGAACTTTTTCATTTCAGCAATGAACTGTAGCCATTTTGTTTCTGCATCCGAGTTTTGACGCTACTTTGTACCAGTTGTCCTATATCCCCAATTACCGGCATGTGATTGAAATCCAACGCGGTATGCATTTTGCGGACTATTTTTCCAGGGGTCGGTGGTAGCGGTACATCGCATGGGGCGGTAGGTGGTATGGGAGACCCTGGTGCTGACGTCGAATCTTCTTGCTCGTAGACCACTTGCGTTGGTTCGGGAGAGTTTGAGATAACATGTGGAGTTCGAGGACGACGTTCGTAATTGATGACTATTGGAGTCTGTATTGGACGCGTTTGTACAGTTTTCGTGTGCCTGATACATCCTGGCGAGCTTCTTTTTCTTCTTCTCTCGTCGTCACCCTCGTCTTCGCATCAGGACGCTGTCAATAGGAAATAATAAAATGAGAATAAGTGTAGAAGAAAACTATAAATATTTGAAAATCGAAAGATTTAGCAGAAGATGCGCCGTTGGATATTTAACGTTTTTGCATTATTTTCTAGGATTTGAATTTTATTTTTGTAGAATTTTAGTTTTACTAATTTCATTCGTAGATTTAATATGTTGTTTGAATATTTGAAATTTTACTATAGCGCTTTAAGATGAGATCAATAGTGGCTGCGATAGTTCTCGATGAGCAAATGAAATTGACTAGGTCTTATTCAGAATTAAAGGTCTGGACTAGAGCAGCCATCCAAAGACAACAACCCAAAAATAGCGTCTGTGGATCACTAGTCTGGATGGCTCCTTTTATGCGAATTTTCTGGGAAAGGAAGCTGCTCCTGATGGATCCGTTGAGCTGTGGCGTGTTGGCTTCTCGACGGCGTTGCCGCAAAGAAGGTGAAGTCTCAAAGAAGTTTCTGCTACAAAATGTTTAGGAAGGTTATATTTCCGACCAATCAAAAGTTTCTTCCTGATACGTTAAGAAAATTTAAGGATCAAAATTGCATTAACGGTTATCTAGTGAAATGCAAATAGTGGTGATTTCTAAATGGTGGTGGGTCACACCAGCGGGGGAAATAGTAGCTTGATGCCGTCAAAATCTCAAAGTATCGCATAGAAACCCCATGCTTCAAAAATACGTTAAACTAAGATTTGTTGTGGAAAGCCAAAAGGATAAAAATCTTACTCGTCATTCAGAAAATGTGGTGGGTGCAATAGTAGATGTGATTCTCGTCAAAACAAATACTTATCGACAAAGGAAATCGTTAAAAACGTTATATTAAAATGATAAAAAAAAAAGAAAAGTCGTCGCCCATATCGGTGGCATAAAAAAATCTCGTATACTATACATCAATGAGTGTTGCTGTCGTTTTATGATCGGCGGTGAGCATCAAAACTTTGACACGACAATGCCGACTGCTGTGTGTACGCTTACTCGTTTCGGCGAACTCTGTTTGATCTTTACTTGTGTACACGTTGTCGGAAGCTGTGATCTTATTCTTAATCGTTTTCTGAATATTAGTTTTTTTATTTTAACGTTTTAAGATTATTTTGGATAGTTTATATATATTTTTTTGTTTTAGCTAATTTATTATGACTAGTTGATTGGTTAAGTTGTATATTAGATTATATTAAATTGCATATTATATTTCTTTGATCAATTAGATTAGTCAACTTAGATATATTGTTAGAGAATTTCTCAATTAAATTTATGATTTATTAAGAAATTACATATAGCGTTTATTAATTAATTGAATTAATGAGAATCCTATGTCAACCTGGAGAAATGCAAATCTTCTTCGTTTTGACGGTTTTGAAGAGAAATCACATGTCATCCCAAGTGACGATATTCTTCATGAAGGGAGTGTGCTCGTTGCGCTGGCAGCAATTTGGTGAAAATTTGGAGACGTCTTTTGTTACCGGAGAGTTCCAGGACGACCCATCCAGCCAATTTCCATAGTTTGTGAGACGAGAAATGATGGTCGAATGGTCCATATTGAAGTCTTTGGAGAAATTTTTTTGTCAAGCTTTCGGTCCACTTCCACGGTTGCCAAAAGTGCTTCGGCTTCGCAATTTGTTGGTCGACATCTTCCTTCTTCATCTGAAAGGTTTGTATAGCCCAATATTTTATTTACAATTTTTGAAATGTGTTCTGGTTGTTTGTTATCAATATCAATTATTAACATTTAAAAACTGGAACCGAGGGCAACGAAGAAAAACCAAAAACATTCTAACTCAAGTCAATATCTTGGAAGCCCTTTTGTTAAACGCAGAAAAGAAAAGTAGTGATTAGTACTATTCTTGTTCCTTTTTTCTTTCTTGTGTAGGTAAGTATTAAATGGATATATCCTAATATGGATAGGAATTTATAATAAGACATTTAATAAAATTGTATTTGTAGCAGAGAAGCTAAATTTCGATTGAAAAGAAGTCTTTAGTTATTCCTGAAAAAACTTGTTTACATTACCTTAAATAATTTCATTAGCTGTTTAAACATCATGCGAATATTGATCAATACATGTATATGTATAAATATCTATCTATGTAGGTACATTACAAATATATAATTATTCTTAAAAAACGAAACGAAGGTAAGAAATCCTCTGAAAGAACTGGTCTCTGCTATCTATAACTCTGAAAACCAGTTTAAGTTTTGTACGCGTGATTTATTCCTAAAGATAACAGGTGCTACGGAACACATATCGTATAATTTTATTCCAGCTAATTAGTGGTCGACTAATTACTCCACCGCATCATGCTGTCTTCGTTTTTCTCAGATTGGTATTCGTTTCATTTCCTTCTATTCAACGTAAGGATATAGATAGATAGATAGATATAAATGTGGCTATTAGGCTGCCCAAAAGTAAGAAATCAATAAAACAATATTCAATTTATAATAAAATTTATCGACAATTGATGTTTTATAAAATTTATAATATAATTTTTTAAAATATTTATTTTGATCGGTAATAAGGTATTCGTTTCGATTTGTGGCTGTCATCAGGTGAATTTACAATCACTATATTTATTAATTTATTACAAAGGGCATTATTGTTTACAAGAGGAGAGTCACTACAAATAGTGTTCAGAATTCTGGTTCCACAATCGGAACGCGACGAACCGTTTCATTCCATAAAAATACAGCGATAAAATCCGTTCTGCCGATACAAGTCTAGTTGTCAAATTTATGAAAGAAAGTAAAATTTTCAAAATGTACGTGGAAATGTAGCTTTCAATTAATTCTTTGTTTAAACGACGATTTTTATAAGTTCCGTATTAATCGTATAAATAAAAAATATTTAGATTCATCAACGCTCAACTGAACAACGCAGAACAATAATTACTCAATCCTCTCAATCGCTTGATCATTTACGTACCTCGTTCTGTTAGGAAACGATACGGTATTTATTAGTATCCAAATCATTATCGCTTTGCATCCGACGCGGTATACAGGTCGGTACAATATGAAATATAAAAGATCGGTGCGATATTCCAGGGGTGTATGCAGTAAATCCATCCGCTGTTCATGTATATTTTCTACTTGAACCACAATGAACAATGAACCATACAGTTGCATATTTTTAGCTGCGTATCTTTCTCGTCCGATGCATGTGTTGCCTATGTGGCAATGTGTGTATCTTGCCTTCTACTGCGCATACATTGCATGCGTGTATCATGAAATATTCTCTTGTTGCTTCCATGAGGATAGAAAATTATGCTAGTACGTTCGAAGTAGAAACATTTTTCTAGTTATTATTAAGCTTGTTATCAATGAACTATCAAAAAAGAAATAGCAAAAAAATAATATAAAAAGATAATTCATGGACTGGATGTATTAAAGGTTCCTAATGAGTGCGGTAATGAAGAATGGGGGAACAAATTTTGGTTAAAAGAGCAAGATGGAATGGGTAGGACATGTAGTGAAATAGAAGAGAACTGGAGTCATTGAATAAAGGAATGCGTCGGGATAGTATGTAGTGATGATGAAAGAGAAATTGGAGAGAATTAGAGATTAAGGCTGAGAAAAAGGTGTAAAGAAAAAGGTTTAAAGGAAATGAAGAAAGTAATGTGTGAAATAAATAGAGGATATAGGGGAAAATGTAGAGAAAAGAGAAAACAAGAGCGGAGAAAGAACGGAGATTAAGGAGGGTATAGATGAATGGGGGAGGAATGTATCAAGGTATGGGAAGAGAAAGAGGGATAACGGAGATATAAGCCAAGCGCTAAGTGATGAAAGACCTTCTTTTTTTTGCCCGTTTCTGTACTTTATGTTATGTATTTGATTAAAAGTGTAACATGATTTAGTTTATTTAATTTCGTTCACTTCGACAATGTAATTTGTTTGTAATGTTTAAGTTATATCTGTTTATATTAATAGAATGTGAATTAAGTTTTTGACTATTTCAATAAAGGTTCTAAATATGAGTAGGAAGGCGAATGAACAAAACTCAGAAAGAATTGAGCCTTGTAAAGACGACGTTGCAGCTGCAAAGAATGGCCTTGAGAATGGCCTTGAGGACACGACACATGATGTTAGGGTGACCCCGTAGTCGAACGCCTAAGTGTTGTGCAGGAATTAATCGCAAGCGAAAAAAGTACAAAATACCATGTTAAGAATAATGCTCATCACATTCTTTGATAGCAAAGGAATTTTTCAAAAGAACAATTAATTGCGAATATTATCATGGTGTTTTAAAGCACTTGATGACTCTGTCATATAGCAATCCACGGACTTGGCTATTGTTACACAATAATTCACCTAGTTACAACTCACCGTTTATCACTTTCTGGCTCAAAATAAAGTCTCTGC
>WYDF02176902.1:0-22029 GCA_009867245.2 Adranes taylori | reverse complement strand
TATATATAATTTCAGTGTAACTCAAATATATAACAAAACCAGAAAGAAGTGCAATTTATTGTTACAAATTTTATTGTTATAAAACATATTTTTATATTAAGATATTGGTTCTGCAGAAATTTAATAATAAACACAAAACAAATATACGTGTCATTCAATTACTCTTACTTCAAAAACTGAATAATGACGCAATGCGAAATGTTTACGACTATTATTTTACATTCTTGTAATAGCTTTCAACTACATGTGAGGTGGAAGCTATGGATATGCGGTTTTTAATGCTATTTAAAGAAAGTTAGGTACATCTATCCATTTAATTTTAATAAGTTAAAAAAAATCGTGCTACTAACAACGCTCTCTTAGATAGGAGTTTTATCTAAAATGGTTGAGTATTCCTATGCTATTTCTGTCATTTTTTTAATATTTTCCAGAGATCCCCCCCCCCCCATTGAATCTCTAAATCGTTTCTGAGCTAAAGCAATCTGGTTACTACTTGAATGACTTTCGCATGATAAATAAAAATACTATAATTATTATTATATAAGTAAAATAAAAAAATAATAGGCAACATCTAATTTCCTATATCAAGACTTGTTTTCCTTATAATTTCTAATTTAAATTCATTTTCGTTTCTACTTTAATCTTAAACAATCTAACGCCAAATAGTAATTATTTTCGAGAGAACAGTACACGATAGGTCTTACTTATTTAATCAATATGATTAGTAGTTTTAATTAATTGGAAAGAGATCTTTAAAACATAGTGAAATTCGACCAGGAACTTGAAGAAAACGATATTATTTATGGACTATTTTGTTGTTAAATTTATTTTGCGTCAAATATTTAAATAATTGCTGGAATTTAATCTATGATAAATAATAGTTTTCCTTGTCAAATCGGTAAGATCACGCCATCCACAATTTTCCACTTTCGATCAAAGTTGATAACTTTGATACAAAGGTATTAATTAAGAAGCATATTCAGAAACGACCAATTAGGTGTAAAATGAAAAAGAAAAGTTAACTTAAATCTTAGCTACAAGCTTAAACTTTTTTTCTACATCAATAACACTTCAATGCAAACATTCATCATATCGTGATAAAAATTTTTGTATATCTTTGTTGTGGATGCTAATCACCTCTCTGACGTACCCCAACTTTGTACTGTTGTCCTTAAGAGAAATGTCATGAACCTTTAAAGTGAATGAAAGATAATACAGAAAGTTTCACTTGCACTGCTTTATGATTTGCACATTGTGACTCATTATGTGTGAACGAGCATTATCATTTTGTATTTTCTAAAAAAGGGCCTCGTCATTTTTAATATGAGCAAATGTCGTTTTTAGAAAATCCGGAATGATTTCTTGGGATATGGTCTTAACGGAAAATTAATTTCCAGCATTATCTAATAGATCTCCTCCTTATTATCCGAATCAAAATAGGGGAAGCAATCATCGCTTAAAATTGAACTTTGTGATGTTATGAAATATATTTAATCCATTTACAAGGAATTTATTTTCGATGTCTTTTCCCTTTTCTATAGCCTTTTCCAAACCAACCTGGTTGTATTTTGTTCTTTGTATCGCTACTTCCGTTTTCATCCAATTTAATTGTACTACTGTTACTTTCCATGCCATCTTTACTTAATTCGGAGGTGTTGCCATCTTCCTCGTCCGTCGTATAATCACAACAAAGACAGTGTAGAGGTTTTTGAATCTGTTACAAAAAATATATTTTTTAATTATAAAGTCACTGTTATGTCAATTTTTAATGATCTACGAATAGAATCAAAAGCTATTCATCTTCGAAGAGTTGCAATAATATGGAGAAATCGTAATTCTTAGAATTCTCAGTAATCTAAAAACTTTTTTCTTTATTAATGACAAGATGTTACATTTAGAACAACTTAAGTGAAAAATAAATAATACCAAAAATGTTGTACATTGTATATAACACAGAGATTTTAAAATAGAAGTAATACTTGAAATAGTAATTATAATAGAAATAGTAATGCAAGAAAAAAAATAACGAAATAAAAATACGTACTAATATTAAATAAGTTAACTAAATTACATCTGCCGATAAGAACTAAAAATTGTAATATGTAATTAGTATAAAATACAGTGGTTACAGCGCGACGCCGAAATTGGTTACCAAATATTCCTGGATTGAATAAAAGACACGTGCCTTTAGCCAGTCTGTGATTACCTTTCGAAAGGTACGCTCTGGGAGGTGCTTGATCTTAGGTGGAAGGTAGTGTGTTATACAGCCTCAGTGCGTGGGGATTGGGCTTTTTAAGTTTTTGTCAGGCGGTGATGATCCGGCGTGATACAGTGCTTGTTTCGAGTGTCATGGTCATGTACTTCGCTGTGTAATGTCCGCAGATTCTTGTTTTTATTAGGATAAATTAATATTTCTTTGATGTATAGTGAGGGAAAAGTAAAGATTTTCTTCTTAAATACCTGAAGACAGCCATCTCTGTATTTTATACCTCCTATTATTCTTATCGATCTCAGCTATAATGCGAAAATGCGCTTGGCATCAGATATATGCCCCATGCTAAGATACATAGCTCATCAATTATTGTTACATTTACGTGTTGCTTCCATTTTAGAACCTGATTTATTTGTACGCCCAAAAATTTGATTCTATATCATTGTTCCCCTTTTTCGGTGAAAATGTTATTTTGGATGATTTATTTCCACTTAAATGAAGTTTGTTCGAGGTAAATCATTTTGCGCCTTTGAACACATGAAACTTGCTTCCATTTCAACGTCTTGTCTATTGTTTCCTACTACTGTCAGTGTTGTATCATCAGAGAACAAAACACTATAATCTAGTCATTTGAGGTAGTCACTGAAAAAGAATAGAAATAGAATTGGTCCTAGAATGGATCCTTTAGACACCCCCATACCGATTACAAACTCCTCCGAGCAGACATCCTTTATGATCATCCTCTGTTTTATATTCGTCATTAAGATTTTATTAGTTGCCTGCTTTTGTTGTCAAAGTTATACAACTCTAGTTTTTTGCAGAGTATATCATGCGCTACACAGTCAAATGCCCTGCTCAGGTCACAAAAGTATGACGTCGAAACCATCGCATCATCAAATGCCATCAGAACAACATTGCAGAACTGCAGTATAGCATCGCTCGTACTTCTATTTTTTCTGTAGCCGTATTGATTGTCCTGACATAGTTTGTTCTTTTCAAAATAGTACATGATTTTATCGCATATTAACTTCTCAATTATTTTAGAGAAAAATGGTAGCAGAGGTATCACCTTTTTTAAATATCGGTATGACACTAGCAATTTCCTTCATGAAAATTTTCGTTTATTAGACGCATCATTGGCATAATCAAGTTGTTAACATTGCTCTTTATTAAATTGGAACTGAGTCCATATACGTCTCGTGATTTCGAGTTCTTCAGCGCTTTAACGGCTTCCATTACATCATTGTGTGCGGCGCTTCCAAATGAGAAACGAATAGCCGAAGGAGTGATTATATTCATAGTTCTAGGATCCCAAACAGAGTCAGGTAGTCTCGCTACTATGCTGGTAGGAATTTCAGCAAAATAATTATTGAAAGTGTCGGGATCTATTCCATCTATCTGAGAATCACTCTCACCTGTATCACGACTACCGTTCATTATTTCCCAAAGTTTCCTGGTTTTGTTGTTGGAACCTGTGATTACTTTCTCGAATGCATCCCTTTTTGTTTCTATCAGAGCTCGACGATAATTATTACGGAAAACATTGCGTTCTTCCAACAATGCATCTGCCCCGAAGTTAGTGCATAGATAATTAAGCAGAAACATATTATCTCATGACTTTTAATTCTTGATCAAACCACTTGATTCCAGAATCACATTTCCTCGTGCGCATTTTTGTCAGTGGAAATGATTCATTAAAAATTCTTACAATTTCCTGTATATATGAGTTGAACCTGTCATGTAATGAAAAGTTTGTATTGTACACACAGTCGATGCAGTGGCAATTCACCTGTGAGAGTAACCTGAAGAAATTCTTGCCACGCAGGGTAATTGGCCTGATTAACTTCATTTGTTTTGCCCCCTTGCCAAAGGTTTCATGTTTCACCGTAAAATTGATGAATCGACTCAAATGTTCTGATATGTGGAGATCGATGATTTCGGTGTACACAATATTTGTATGAAAATTAACAAAATGTTATCAATACAATTCTGACCACGCGGTGGTTGTATTCTTTGGAGATCGAAGGATGGCAGCAAATCACAAATATATTTTGCGTTATTTATTTTTCACAAAGTTCTATATTTGACATCTTGTGGTTAGTAAAGAAAAAATGCAGTTGGGACATAGGTTGATTTCTGACAGTAGATATTTAGGGAATGTGATACATAATTCTGTGACATTAAATTATGCTACATTTAATTGATGACGGAGGGGTACAAAGTAGTAATGTAAAATAATGACGTAAGATAATGAACAGAAAATGGATGACGATAAAAAACTTTTGATTTCGGAAAAATGAAGCATAAATCATACATACTTGTTCTAATTTGCTATAACGATACTCTTCTTTGACAAACTTAGCTTCGCATTTCCCATAAAACAAACAATCCTCAGTTTTGTAATTGTCATAACAAAAATCACAAGAAATATGATCCGGATCACAACTATTAATAACGAAATTTTTAATATTCTCATGTTCCTCTTCTTCACACCTCAATTGTTCTTTTTGTTCTTCTTCATCAATCTCATCCTGACAATGTAATTTCTCCTCCTCAGCTTGCCTTTTCGCTATAGCATTAAGAAATGCTGCCGATGGAAGTGGATTTATAATACTATGTAAACCAGAATACAGGAAACTAGTTTGAAATGGATAATGGAGTAAATCATTCGGATAATAACCAAATAAGGTATTGGATAATTGATAATAAGCGACAATCGTTGGATAATTATCAGCTAATTGAAGAAGATTTGGGCTAAAATGGAAGAGTGCAGGCAGAAAATTTTCTGATGGTAAAAGGCCACAACTAGAATTAGAGGATTCAGCTGTCGGACTTAATTGCGAAGGACTTAAGTCTAAAGGACTATCTTCAATAGTATTATCACAGGTAGTTGTGTTGTCTGTTTGTTTTTGTGGAGTAAGAGGATAATTGTATTTTTCTTTTGCCTCATTTATTGGCGAAGGTATCAAAGAAATTTCATGATGGGGTTGTGTTGGAGATTTAGGCGGACTTAAGGGTAATAATAAATCAGGCTCCAAGTCCTAGAAATAAAAGATTTAAATATCAATTTACAGAATACAAGAATTTCCTAAGTTTATGTATAAATTTTTATAGAAATTCTCTAAAAATCAAATTCTGAGTTAAAACAACTTATGCTTACTTTTAAGAAAGGTTGTGTAGTCGTATGTATTTCTGGTTGCGTTAATGGCGTTCCATGAACAAAAATCGGATCTTTCCGTCGATCATAAACAGATACTTTGATATCTAATAAATTCATTACTCGCTTCATAACTTGATCGCATTTACCATTAATTTTGATATTCGCGAATTCATCTTTGGGCGTCCATTGTAAATTGATTATGTACAAATTCGGCCTTCGTTTGACTGGCTTATCCATTTGCCATAACCATGGATATTTTTTCAATACCTGAAATGGGATCAATTTAAATTCAATTGATAATTTGCGTGAACATTTTTAGTGCTTATGAGTAATAGAATTTTTAAATAATAATCTGGAAATAACATGTTGAGATAAAGGTTGCAAAATTTCTGGATTTTTGTCAATATTACAATAAAATCTAGTTTTATAATCAACATAAAACGTCAAGAGTATACGTAACATCCGAAACTGGAGCTGTTTGATGAATATTGTATATATTTGTTGTTGTTTTTTCAATGTGCATTTATCCTTACACCTGGTCACCAGGAAAAAATCTGAAACACACGCAGACCAAGTTCTTTGAAGTCGAGGACCCCCAAAACGTGCTTAGCGATCAAAATCACGGAATCGAAAATATTCAAGAATCCTATACCTTTCTATACATATTTGGCAATATGAAAAATGAACACAAAAGAAATAGAAACTTACCTTTAAACTTGAACCAAGACAAACTATAGTTGTCGCTTTCCGTGCATGCTTACTAGCTCCAGACCAATTCAATGGCCATTGCAAAGTACCTCGTTCACCAAAATGTACGATCGAATCAATTAAAGGACCATTGCACACGTAACACTTACGCATTGTTTTATGCGAATATCGAGCTGTATTCTCAGTTACATCAAACATTCGCCAATATTCTTTCGACGGTTTACAAGTCTTGCACACCTAAATTTGAATTGAATGTGAAACAACAATAAAGTAAAATATGAAATCAGTAAATAGAAGCAAAAAGCGCCCAAGCACATCCAAAACTATTATAAGGAAGAAAACGATATGCATATGCCACAAACCTCAATGTACATATTTCCGTGAACTTCGGACAATACAGTCCGCGGTAATCCAGACCTTAGATGTAATCCGTCACAATTTTGTGATACCACATACTTCAAAATATTACGTTTGTACAACTCGGACAGCGCCATGTGCGTAAATGTTGGCTCAGCAAGGCTCAAATCATGATTTCTGCAATACATTCAAATCATGATTTCTGTATGGTTTCTTTAATAGGCACGATTGAAATAAATAATATTTTTCTGATGGCAGTTTTAAAGATAAGAATCACTGTTTTTTTGGCGATTGGGAAAAACAACACCATACAAATCTATTAGTATACAAACATAAGTATCTGATACTTATATGAACCTGTACATAACAAAATTGACACCCTTCTCACCAGGGTAACCTTTATTATAGTATGAACTTGCTTTATAAGAAAAACACATTATTGTTGACGTGGCTTCCTAGAATGTAGGAAATAAGACTTCTTAGACAATAGATTGATTGAGTCAAATGTTACTTTGTGGTAATCCATGATGAGGTATCAATTGGAACTGTATTTTACTTCGGAAGTATATAGTTTCAACCCTTTCGGGTCATCATCAGACATATAGACAGTTAATACATGGGGGTTCTATTATTGGGGTGTAGTTTAGGTGACTGAAGGATTGGGGGTACGGGGGATTGGACTTGTAATGTCAACGACTAAACGGGGTAGAGTTAACGACTAAGTGAACGTGAGCAACGATACTATGAGACAGCGACTGCGAGGGATTTGACTTAGTTGTTAACTACTAAATGGCAGAGAGTTAACGACCAGATAAATGTGGGCAACAATAGCGACCAAACAATTATAACTATAACTGCACCTATAAGACAATTATAATAATGACAACGACAACGAAGACCAGATGTATTCGAACAGATTTAATTTGTTCGACTATATGGATTGGTTCTAATTTATTTATAGCTGGAAATTTATGATTCATTTCTAAACTGTAGTTTGTAAAGTTACTGTCAATATTTTGGAGTCTATATGATCTTAGATATGCCTTGTATCTCATCTCCAGATTAATTGATGTATGACTGATATAATAACTGCATTTCTCACATTGTAGTTTATAAATGCCTGATTTTTTAAAACACTTATTTTGTCATTTGAATTGAATATTAGGTTATTTTTCATTTGCATTGAATATTAGAAGGTTATTTTTCTTTTTTCTGACTGTAGGATGTATGTATTTTTTCCACTTGGTCGTAAACTCTTCCCAGGTTAGACGCTGACATGACTCGTGAGCGTTATCGTGTTGTTGCTCCCGTCTACTGGTCGTTGACTATTTCCAGTTTAATTGTTAACATTACTAAGTCCAATCCCTCGTAGCCGTAATCCCTCGGTCACCTAAAATACACCCCAATAATAGAACCCCCATGAATTAAGTCTGTATGTCAGAAGATGGCCCGAAAGGGTTGAAACTATAGTCACAATTTAACAATGGAACTATACGTTCCATTGTTAAATTGTACGAAGTAAAATACACTTCCAATTGATATCTCTTCTCTGACAGTCTTCATTAGTGACATAATTAAGCCTTTAATCAAGGGTTGGTTTAGTATGTGAGACCCAATTGCAATCCACACATTCGTTTAATTTTTTCGTGGAAATCCTCGTCACACTGTTGGTGGCGTTCATCTCATATGGAAACAATAAAAAATCACATTGTCACTTAGCCGAACTGGAGGGGTTAAAATAAGAATAGTGGTGCAAATTTTACACAAGATTCAAAACTTTTCTATAAGAACGGTCACACACTATTTCGCATCGGGCATATGCCATTTATTAGTGCCAGTGATGCATGTTTTTCCAGTCAGGAAGTCAATTTTTCAAGAGATCACTTTTTGGTTTTAACAAAACAATATTTGCGTAATGCAGGTAAATTGTTTTCGAAACATTATAGAATGTCGTAATAAGAGCTTCTGAACCCTCTTTCATGGATAAAATGCTTTAAAGGATGAATTCTTCCGTGTGCTTATGATCGCTCAACTTTTACACCCATTCTCGGAATATCCTTGGTTTTAAAACTTTCTACAAAGGTCTCAGCAATATTTGAAAAAAGTTTGACAGGAATTGGAAAATACGTACAACCAGGTGCTTACTTGCATCTATTCCAAACTTCACTTTTCTTAATACACACTATTCTCAACAAATTTTCTTCAAATATATCTAGCTTCTAGCAAACACTCATAAAATAACATTTACATATGTAAAACACGGTAATGCGGCAACTAGATTACTCACCCAATTTCTTTTCCTTGCTGTAAACGAGTCCATATACCATTTGTACCCCTATAATCTGGAATTCTAGCTGCTGTACTTATTCCAGCACCTGTATATACTACTAAATGCTGGGCCTGTGCTATAGCTTGCGCCAAAATAACACATTTAGTCTCAATTTGGTCTGCTGGTTCTTCGAACTCTTCCAGTCTAACATAAATTAATTAAAATAGCCGTGAATTACATATTTCACAAAATTGTACTATGTTATGAAAGAGAATTACATATAATTTAGTCACTAAATTTATATTATACTCGCATTTCGTCGAGTAAACAAAAGTACGCCAACCAAAACAATAAGTTGCAATCTAATAAGCATGAATTACAAGTTTAAGTTTATATTAATATCTTTCGGAGACGCTGTTGATCTTATTGAACACTTTCGCAAATTTTACTTATTTTGCAACTCTCATGTGCTCTATACTTGTTTTTGTTGATTGCCTATCCTCCCTTCATTCTTGAATTTTACCGTATATACATGTTAGACAGTTTGTATTGATGTTACCCAGTTTTCTCTGAGATTGGTTTAGTCCTACATAGTAAAAAGTAGTGTATGAAGGGTTCAAGAAACATTCGTAAACAATTCCAACTTTTTATTAGTCATCTTCCGTAAATATATCTTCCAATCTACGCTCATTATTTTTCGTGTAATTTCTCAGGTAGTAAAAATTTCTGAGCTGGCTGTCTTATTATAAAATTTAACGAGTAAGTATTTGGTAATGCTATGATTAAATTTATATATTCTAAAAAAGTTCACAAAGACTAATTTTGCACAATAGTGCAATCAGATTATCCCTTTAAAATTGTCACTAATAGAGCCAAGAACATATTAAACAGGAACAATAAAACTTGCTTCCTACCTTCTCTTAGCAGCATCTCGTTTTCTTCGTCTAGATTGTATTTCTTTAACTACATTAGAATACTTTTTTAATTGTTTCATATCATCCTCAGTCCTATCAGAATCGGATTTTTGTAATAGCAATGCTATTTTCTTCGTTAGAACAATTTTTGCTTCTTTGGCACAAGGTTTCTTAGCTGAAACTGTTTGTTTACGTAACAATCGACTACTTTTATTTGATTTGAGGTCATCTTCGGTTAAGTCTTCATCAAAATCATCTGAACCTCTGGATAATAATGGAGATTCAGAATTTTCAGGTACTAGTATAATTTTACAACTAGTAGCTACATCCATTCTTACTTATAAAAATTAATTTTTATTTGGAATAATGTGTTATTTCAAAATAAATTTATTACATTTTAGAGAGCAAAAAGTACATTGACCTGCAATAGAATTAGTTGTTTTCTTTTATTCAATTTAGTTGTTTTTAATTAATTACACACCTGATCAATTAAACAATCACGTTTTTAAGCAATTAAATTTGCAGAAATTAATTTATCAGTCCAACGCCACGCAATACTTGTATAAATATTTATTTTAGTTAAAAGAAATTTTTGTTGGTAGAGGAACAATCATTATACATTTCATAATTGCAATGTTGTCACGTCCTTTATAATATGTACATTTCTTTTTAGATTTTTTTTTTGTTTTACATAGGAAGTGGAGAATCTTCAAAAGAGGAAGGATGGTCGATGCATCCAACAACTATGGGATTTTTACCCACTAAACTCCACTCCCTGACGTGGCGATTCAAATAAATAATGTGCAATATTACCATTTGCATCTATTATAGCAGCTTCCTTGGGTGTAAATGATGGTGTATTAAATCCCTGCATATCAATTATTCTTTTTTTTTGTTTTGCGTAGGAAGTAGAGAATCTTCAAAAGAGGAAGGATGCCCGGTGCATCCAACAACTGTGGGATTTTTACCCTAACTAAAACTACACTCCTGTTGGGATTGTATATTGTTGGGAGATTGATGAGTTTGTTTAAAGGAGGCTTTAGGATTTATCATCCTCTTCAGCCTAGAACTGGCTTTAGATTTTAAGAAAGTAATAACTATTTATAGTTCTAATATAACTATTTATAGTTATAAGTATAACTATTTATAGCTAAGCTCATTAACTGTTTAAAAAAATCATTTGCAAATATATGTTTATATTTCTCTTTTATTTAAATGAAAGAATAATTGAATTGGAGGAACAATCATTATACATTTCATAATTGCAATGTTGTCACGTTCTTTATAATATGTACATTTCTTTTTATATTTTAAGAAAATAATAACTATTTAAAGATAAACTCATAAAACTGTTTTAAAAAAATATTTGCAAATATATGTTTATATTTCTCTTTTATTTTTATTTAAATTAAATTGGTAATGGAAATGAGTTGGAATTAAAGCAATTTAAAAAATAATGATATATTTTAATTTATAATGTACTGTGTTGAATATTATTAATTTGAGGTAATGTAATGTGCTTCTGATTAAAACGATTTATATAAATAAGACTACTAGAGTTTGCGGTTATGATCTGATATGAAGTTGCTCTTTAGTTTGCCCATATGGATCGTAATTATCAGATCCAACCAATCATGATATATTAGCTTTGTTTATTTATAGTACTCTAAAAAACAAACAGGAATCACGCCACAGAGTAAATTCTGAACGTCACAGAGTACTTATTGTCGAACTGGTTCTAAACCACGGACAAATAAACGCATGAGATTAAAACTTGTCATTTAAAAATCAATAAAAACTCGACAGATTGATAACATAACCTTTTATGTTCTGTTAGCTCATTTTACTCCTACTATTTACTAGGAGTATGTAGAGTAGTTTAGAACATGCTCTAAGAGTAAACTCTATTACAAACGGACGCAAAGAGAGTAATAAATGGAGACAAATAAACGCTACAGTAGGGCAAATAAACATAGCTAATATATTTGCAAAAGGAGACAGCTTAAATGTCATATACTCGTAGTACATAAATGGCACCAAACTATAGATGTACAAAAAGGACCAAGATGCCTGTCCAAAGAGACAGTTTTTTTAATTCGAATCGAATTAATCTCAGTTGGCCATACTCGCATATACTTCCAGACTCACAGACTTTTACAACATTTTGTAACGTCGTCCATGTTAATATTTGAATTGTTTCATCTAAAAACCAAATTTTTCCATTTTACGGCTTTGGTTTTAAATAAGTTTTGAGTTCAAAACTTTAACAACTTTTGATATAGTTCACATTATTAATTATAAATTGCGTTCTTTTGAAGTTTTTGTACAAAATTTTCAAAAAAACGGGTTTTTGAAATTAAATAAATTAAACTATTTTTTGTTTTGATGCGGAAATTAGATGTTAATAAAAGAATATTTTAGAACAAAGAAAAGACAATTCAAAATATCTATATATTATATCATAACTCATATATTTGTAGCCTGACGAAGTTAATATATTTAACGAAAGCTTGAAAAATATACTTTTATTAACACCCAAATTCCGCATCAAAAAAAATGTATACATAAAAATGGCTGAAAACCAAACATTAAATAAATTAATTTAGTTGAATTATGAACTCAGTCCATCGGTTTCGGAATATAATTTATCGATATGAAAATTGTTCATATTTTGACGTTTTTTCTTAAAGCAGCCAATCAGTGAATTCGTTTTTGTTGTAATTTTCAAGTACTTGCTTGCATATTTGAATGGTTTCATTGAAGCGTATAGGAATTGCAAAAGATTAGATTTGAAGAGAAAATGGATTCTGGAGATGGAAACTGCCTGGGCAACGGCAATACCCCGATTGTTGAAGACGAAAACGATGCTTTTGGCAATCCAAGGTAAGTGTTTCAAGTCAACTTTCTATATTTATAAATGTAGGTTAACTAAAATGGTATTTTTTGTTTAGAATAATGCAACAACAAGTTTTTGCTAGAACAACGGTGTCTAGAAATGCAACACACTATAAAATGGATCATAAATATCGTGGCTTAGCTGTAATTTTCAATCATGAACATTTCAAAGTGCAGGGATTGAAATCTAGGTCTGGAACACAGGTTGATTGTCAGAATATTAGTATGAAATTGAAAAGCATGGGGTTTTCGGTGACTTTGTGCAATGATTATGAATACAAGCAACTAAATGCTCAAATTCAAGAAGGTAGGTTAAACTCATTGACGATTTATTTTAAATTTATTAACAGCCCTTTCCTGAAATGATTACAAATAGACTTTGAAGATCTGAAATAACAAGATTTGCATGTACAATAATTAGCATTTAAATAAACGTTTAAATTTTTTTATGATTTTCTTATTAAAAACCAGGCATATACGTTTTCGATGGTCTTATGAAATACTGATTTTATCGTTAATATATCTAGTTGCTGATCACGATCATAAAGACTATGATTGTCTACTTATCGTCGTATTATCTCATGGCGAAATGGGAATTTTATATGCAAGAGACACTCCATATAAGCCAGAACTCTTATGGAGTCCATTTACTGCAGATAAATGTCCATCATTAGCAGGAAAACCGAAATTATTTTTCATACAAGCTTGTCAGGGCGATAAATTGGATGGAGGTGTAACGATGTGTCGAACCGAAACGGACGGGCATGCTAATGATAGCTTTAGGATTCCGTCGCAGGCTGATTTTTTAATTGCTTATTCTACAGTACCCGGTAATTTTATTAGATTATGTTTCTATATATTTGTTTAATGATTAAATTTCGCAATTATGAATAAACCGATAATATGTAAACAAAAGAATATAATAGATTAGATATCAGAATATACGATAACAATCTTGTCCTTATCTGTTCAATCACACAATTTTTTTTACATAGTATTAAACCTTTTTGTACCTTTATCTCCATATTCCCTCCGGTATCCAAAACGTTTGATTGCGTGAATCATGATATTGACTCAATGATATGTTAATGAATGTCAATTTACCTTCTGCATAATACTCATAATATTAGATTTTTATAAAACTTTCAAAGTCGAAAGAATGTACAATTTCCTTAATATAAACTTTGGGGGCTTCTTTAAAATGATTTTAAGGGGCAGAAATAACGCATACTTTAATTCAACATCAAATATGTAGTACAATATTATATTGAGAAAATAAACATTTATTTAGAAATATTTGATTAATATCTTTTTGTTTCAAGGTTACAATATTTTGAGACGAGGCTACTATTTTATGTTGGTAGCCAAGCAGCGGACAATCTAAAATGCAGAATTAGAAAGTTTTCAATCACAAATTCTAAGAAATGTGTACCTTTTAAATAAAGCAAAACATTTAAAATCTGTTATTAACATGTTATCATAATTTTTTATAGGCATGTAATTTATTAAAATTATGGTTTTTAGTTTTGCATATAACTACATTGAGGGCGTCACGAATAAAAGTAGGTTGTAAAAATTAACGACAACTGTTTTTAATCCTTATATTTCATTTAGTTAGAAGAAAGTACAGAATTAATGATTTAATTTGACAAGCCATAATTGGACAGACGGCGATAAAAAATTTTTAATTCATAAATAGCATTTTCTCAAGAACCAAGTATCACTGCGTTATTTTTAGTATTTGGTAATGCAGCATTACCAATATTCCATTGGTTTTATGCATTCCTATGTGGTAATACCATCTCAGCGACGATGTTAGATCTGGTGCACCAAAAACAACAGGCAGTTAGTAAAATGTCAATGCTGCGCCTCAATTGACCAAGGAAAATAGATATGTGACCTATCGCAAGATTGAGATATTTTTGCATGACGAATTCGAATTGAGAAATTTAGTTTTTCATTGGAATCTGCATCTTTTGAATGAAGAGCAATTACGGTTCCAATTGAGAGACGATTTTTTATTCAGACACTGCAAGAAAAGTTGTTTTGAGTTGAGGGTTTTAAACACAAAATGTTTCAAATCTCGCTGTACGATTTAGTTCCAGATAATCTCAGTCTCGCTATAAGTCACGTTTCTATCTTTGGCGTACAGAACTAATTTTTCATTGTTGGGTTTTTGAATCGTCGCTGAGACTGTAATTGCATTAACAACGAAATATTCTCAATGGTGCTGTCGGTAGTGATGTGGTGCATCATAATTCAGCAATTAATTATTTTTAGATTATTCTCTTCAAAATAAATGTTTAATAATTGTGCATAAACTGCTTGTATCTAAATGAACTTTTAAAAAGGCAACATTTCTATCACTTATTTAAAAAAAATATTTGTTTTGATTTTTAACAGGTTTTTATTCATGGCGTAATACAACCCGCGGTTCATGGTTTATTCAAGCATTATGCGACGAACTCGATGCAAATGGATTCAATTACGACATTTTAACGTTATTGACATTTGTATGTCAACGTGTCGCTTTAGATTACGAAAGCAATACACCGGATATTGCACATATGCATCAACAGAAACAGATACCTTGTATCACTTCGATGTTGACACGCATTTTACACTTTAAGAAGATTACTAATTCGGGGTAGGCGTAACCTCCTTTATATTGTTTTTTTTTGGGGAATTATACTTAGATGCAAATTGAACTACAATTTAACGCTATATTTTTATGTGTAATTTATTTTTTACTTTGAAATTTGTTAGTTTTTTTTAAGTTAATTCCTAAACATTTTTACTTTTTTTGCAGTTTTCTTTAACACCTGCAGTTTTATTTACAGTCTTATTTAACACCTTTATTTCATCTTCGGAAATTTTTCTAGGTAATTGTAATTTCTGTGATTTTATGATACAGCTTTGATTCGAAAATTACAATGTTTAGTTTGATACATTTTTGAGATTCTTGTTGGAAGTATTAAGTAAATGGCAATCTTTCTCGATTTTTGTTTTACATAAATTGAAAGATTTGCGAAGGAAAGTTTGTGTTTTTTAAGTTTTATAACTTCTTGGGGACAAGTGAGTTTGCGCCTTATCTTTGTTTTGGGTTTCGATTGGGTTTGTGTGCTATGATATTTTTTATTTGGTCCACCTAACAGTTAGAAGATTCTGAGGGTCTTTCTTCGTGAATTTTCCTCTGTATTTTATCTTTATAACTGCTTCTTTTCCTTGAATTTTGTCAAAGAGTTTTGAGTATTTTTGCTTGAATTATCATTTGCCTCAAATGGATTACAGTCTGTGATGCAGTTACTTAGAAGACTTCATATTTTCCATTATAGAAGAATGATTCTAATGGTAACTTTTGTGGTTGATGATAAGATGTAGTGACCATAGAGTAGATTCACCATTGGCGTGCTTTGTTTAGAATTGCCAAACAATTGTAAATATTTCTAAAAACAAAGCCCGCGTTTTATCAAAGCAATTGCAACTGAAAAGAGCGTTGTATAAGTTAATTCAGTATTTCTGTAATCTGTTTTTACCGGTCTTTATTATGTGTTCATTACTATTATAAATTATTTTATCGTCAGGTACTAGATTTTTGAATTTTTCCGATGCATTTCGCCCATTCGACTATCTTCAAGCAACTTTGCTTAAAATGGAGAGGTGTATTGCAAGCTATGCTTAATAATGCCAAAACGGTATCGAGGGTAAATATGTTTTTTAAATTTCCTTGTCTAATTCTTTTGTAGCTTAAGATATTTTACACTTTAGTGAATAAAATTATTTTCATGGACGTAATACAGTTCAATTTGTATCTATTGTTATATACATTCTTATTTTCTGGTTACTTTCATAAAAAAAGGTGTTACATTAGGGCTTGCTCAACACATAAGTTTTTGGTGGTCCTATTAGTTCTAGAATTATTTTCTGGATATTATAAGTTTCTTCAAAATCTGTTAAAATTATTCAAACTTTTTATAATTTGAGTATAAAATCATAATTAGAACACTAGAACGCAAATTAGGGAATTGCGTTCTAAATTGTAATGCATATTCGATACAGAAGCGTAAATTTTTATTTTATATATAATTTTTGCCAATTTAATGTGTAATAAAATTCAATAAAAGTTTTTTTGGTAATCTTTATTTTTTAACAAAACATTTTAGATTTAACTAATTTTGGAGAAACTTTATAAAAAATGTCAGAATTTATTTATACATTCCACCATGATGTAATAATCTTTATATATTTTATGCGTTAAAATGGAATTACTAGGAATATTCAGTAAGATGTCTTTAATTGATTTATTTCTAGCACATTTATTTATTGTGAATAGACGTATGCATTCTATTTGAGCTTATAATTTATTCTAATATATTTTTAAGATTGCATAAAATATTTAAGGTTTATATTTTTCATAATAAAAATGATCCTAATGCAAGATGATTAATTTATTATGTATGTGTATCAATATGTTAACTATGACTGTATGATATCATGAGTGTTGAGTTTTTTTGCATGGTACTTGCATGAGTTTTTTTTTTGCAGGTTAAAGTAATAACTTAACTTTAACCTTAAATTCTGATAATTTTTTAATATTCTGCTAAAAGTACATCGTAAATGTGATTAAATTTGTCTTTGGCAGAAGTTTGTGAAATGTACAGAAATGAAAAGACGAATCAGGTGCCCACTCCAAGTCGCATAATTTTGGCGGTTATAAAAATAATGTAGATAATTTCTCTAAAATTGATTGTTAAAACTAACTGCATTCTATTATTTTATAAACTGCTAGAAATGCGACAAGTGTATCGTATTTTATTGTCAGTCTTCTGAAAATGTATGAAACAAGGAAATATATGAAATTCCTAACTTCAGGACATTACAGTTCAAGTTTCTGCAACATTTTACTATAATTTATTTATCGATTGATTTGTTAGAAACATCTAATCTTGTTTTTTTCATTTCCTTTTAATTCTTAAAAAATAAAGAAATCTGATAGTTAAATATTTTGCTCGTATCAATTTTATATATGATTCTACTAAGCGAGGTTGAAAGAACTTTCCCCTTCCATTCGATGCTTAATTATCACTTAAAACGGTTAATGAGTTATAAATATTTTAGTTATCAGCAGACACCGATAGACACTGATAACTAATTTAAGTCGCCTATTTCTTGCCAATCAATCCATTTAATCTCTTTCTGATTAAATTATAATTCGTACAAGTTAGACACTGATAAAACTAATAACTAATTTAAGTCGACCAGTAGACAGTAGACACTGATAACTAATTTAAGTCGCCTAATTCATGTCAGTCAATCCATTTAATCTCTTTCTGATTAAATTATAATTCGAACAAGTGACTCATTCATTGCATTCTCTCGCGCTATTCTGACGAACAAAGTGCCAATCTTGGAATATTTTATAATTCCATGTTTTTTCTCTAATGGCAACCATTTGGTGCCTTTTTGTTGTTTCGTAATTACTGTAAGTATTAGAATGCCATCAGAATAAAAAAAGACAGCGGACTTACGAACGTAAGGGCCGTTCAATTCCTACATACATTGCATAGCATAGGTAAAATTCTTACAGCCGCATATAGTGACTTATCACTCGCTGTGCATAGTGGGGTTATATAAGAGTATTTGCATTCAATTTGTAATTTTGTGTAAAAACCAATACCGCATTTCCTAAATCTTATAACAATCGTTCAAAACAGCGTTATACAAGATATTCCTGTATTTCTATTACTTGTTTTTTTTTAAATACATATCTGCCTGAGACTGTTAATTAACTGATTAAATTATGTAAGAATAATCCGATTTCTTTGTAAACAATTCTTTAAAAACTTTTATTAGTAACTTATGTTTACAATTTTAACAATTGGAATAAAATTTACTTTATCATACTAGTAATTTATATAGATCTAACATTTCTATTTTGTACCAAAATATATAATTATGTTTCGTATTATGTGTACCAAATTTGTGCATGCTTAATAGGTTGTAGGTTTCACGCGTAAAAGATTCTTTTACTTCAAATTATTGTTAGTATGTATATTTATTAGCATTTTAATTCGTAACTTAGAACAAAATTTAATGTACTTAGCAAACTATTAGGTAAGGCCTAACAATTTTCAAAATATTTAGATAACTAAGTTTTTATTAAACTATGAACATCTTATTTAAGTAATATTTGGTGCCTTTTGGAACTATTCTAAAAATATATATTATTGCACTGCCAATTAACATAATTTATTGAAAAAAAAAATGCCAGAATTATAATGTCAATTAATATTTTTCAGACATTTTATCTCAAAATGTATTGCTATTCTTAATGTACAAAATTTAAAATATTCAGTGAAACATGAATATTGGGCGACGCGCACAAACCAGAAGAATTTGTACTAACTTATTATTAAAGGAATTGCAAATTGGTGTTTAGTCGCACTGTATATTAAATGGAATGTTTGAAATTTTCTATTGGGCCTAAACTTTTGGTGATATCTTCCACTCTTGAGTATTGTATTTCAATAGTAAACGTGAGAGCAAAATGAAAAAGATACACCTAAACTTACAAACGGTTCGAGATAAACGAGATCCTTTTGAAATCTACATATCTGCTGAGTTTTGGAAATGGAGATCTTTACTAAAAATTATGTATCTACACTGTTGGACAGTCTTCTTCCTTATTATATCGTAATCATGTTTTTTAATATAAAAAAATACGTATCAATTGGGAAGTTACTCTCTTGACTCTTCCGTTTAGTCGTTGATACCACTAAGCCCAACCCCTCGTAGTCATTGTCACGTTGTTGCTCCATCTATCCGGTCGTTGACTCTCTCGTTTAGTCGTTGTCACCACTAAGTTCATTGAAATGATTAGAAATAAGAGCAGGGATGTATGTGTATATGATTTCAGTACTAATCTATTAAAAGCTATAGTAAATGATATCTATATCCCTCTGACGAAATTAATAAATATGTGTATAAGATACAGTACGTATCGTGATGATTTTAAATTGGCTTATGTTATACCCATACATAAGGGAGGTAGTTTGAGTGTACCAGGAAATTTCCGGCCTATCTCGATCGTATCGACTTTTTCAAAACTGTTCGAGATTTACGTGAAAAAACAATACATGCATATTTTGAAACAGACAACCTCTTCGATAACTCGCAATTCGGTTTTCGTAAAAGTAAACTCACAGTTCAAGCAATCCTCCAAATAGTGGATAATATCAGTGATGGGTTCAACTCTAAAGAATTTACATCTGCAATTTATGCGACTTGTCACAAGCGTTTGACTCTCTATCGCATAAACTACTTGCCAAAAAGCTCGATGCTTATGGTTGTGATCCAAATTTGGTGGTGCTTATGGTCTCATAATTGATGGATCGCAAGCAGGTGGCGGGATGGAATGGTGAGTTATCCGGTATCAACGGCTATCGTATGGTGTGTCCCAGGGCTCAATTCTTGGGCCACTATTGTTCATAATCTACATAAACGACTTGGAGGAGTATCTACACACATAAGGCATGGCGGACATCTATTTTGCTGTCGACACAACCATCTTCATGAATTGTGTGAGTCTGGAGGAGGCCAGAGAATTCAGGCACGATCAAAAATTATTGTGCAATATTAGTTTGCGACAAATAATCTAACCCTAAATCTCGCTAAAACTCAAAGTGTGGTGCAAGTGATGCAAACGCGCTAAGCAAAATAAAATTCTTGGTTATATATCTTGACCACCACATGACTTGAAATTCACAAGCTGAACATCTGTCAAAGGTACATCCCTATTCTTGCTTAGGATGTTAAAAAACAACGTGCACACGGACGTAATGAAAATAACCTATTTTGGATGCTTTCATAGTATTCTGGACTATGGGATCCTGATCTGGGACCACTCATCACAGGGCCTGAACCTCTTCAGATTGCAAAGAAAGGCTGTGTGTATGGTTGCAGGAGCAGGTTACAGGGATGGCTGTAAACCCATATTCAAGAAATTCAATATTATGTATCTGCCTGGAATGTTCATACACGAATGTTCAAAATACATAAAAGGAGAATATGATCGTGGTGCACTGACTCTGCAAAGTGATGTGCACAGCCACCATACATAGTAAAAAAAACCACCTGGAATTTGTAGACTAAAGACCACAAAATGGTACACGATTTTGGGCGTATACATTTTTCAACGCGCTCCCTCCGCGAGTGCGAGATTTGCCACTAAAGGAGTACCTGCCGGTAGAAAAAGTCGTTTACTGTGCAAATGTTTTAAAGTTTTCAATGAATATCTAAACGAACCACCGTAATGGAGTCTGAAGGCTTGTTGAGGGCGGTATAAATAAACCGATCAAAACTCTATATAATATGCGCTTAGCATAAAATTTGATAAATAAAACCGCGATATGTATGCAGCATCTAATTTTTAATGTGTTATGCCGTTTGTTTATATTTAAATATACAAGTGTGTTTTTAAATTGTAGTCTTATTGGTATAATTATAGTTTATTAGACGAGTGTAAACATGAAAATGTCTTTTGGCACAATAAAATTTATCGTAGCTATCTTAAGTTCAATCCCTCGTAGCCCCAATATGGTCACCTAACCACATCTCACTAATAGAATCCCCTTGAATTAATAGTCTGTATGTCTGAAGGTGGCCCGAAATGGTTGAAACTGTAGCCACAATATAACAGTTGACCAATACTTGGTAAATCAAGACAAAAGTAAAAACCCTTCCAATTGATATCTCATCATGGATCACCAGAAAGTAAAGTTTCACTCAATCAATATTGAAAAAAAATGTTGTTATCAACTCAAATCTTGATTTAACTTCTTTAGAAATGTTTCCCTTTCTTCATTTTAATTTCCTCATCGTCCCTCATTAATTAGGTCCACAATTAAGCACCTTAGAACTTTATATTCGAAACTACTGACCGTTGGATAGTTAGGTATTGTTTGAATGTAACACTTTAGACGAAAAAGTCTAAAATATTACCGATTTACAGGAAAGTAATTTAGTTGAGACTAAAGAAGTATTTATCCTATGAATCCATGGAATATGAATGTAGCAAAATACACCAAGCTTATTTAGCTATAATTGTGAGTTCAAAATGTCTTGGAACTTTTGATTTGCTGCTCGTCGCCCATTATAAATTATTCCGAATTATGTAACTAATTATAAAACAAGTTGTTTAGTAAACATATTTTTTAGAGAAAAATCTCATTCGAATGAAAATGGAAAAGTAGAAAATACTGAGAAAACAAAAGAAAACGACAGAAAGTATTTTAAAAGGTTTTTTCAGAATTCTAAAAACCATTATGAAATGAATGGTGTAGTTTAAATTTATCAGAGTTTTTTATGCGTACTATTGTAACTTTATATTTAGATACATTTTATAACTGTATTTTGCGCCTAATATTAATATTTCTACATTTTAATAAGTAGTGAAATCAAATTATTGTATTTTCTAATTACTATATTTATATATGTGGTATAAATTTAAATTATT